>JAJHSJ010002878.1:0-102997 GCA_021015155.1 Magnolia officinalis
TGCTATCCTCATTGTATTCATTGCCAACAACAGAAATCTTACCTGCGTTAAAGAAGTAAGGACATTTTATATAGGAACTCACTTTTCGTACAAGTGGCAAATGTAAATGAGATCTGTACCAACCATCATGTAGGTCCTACCATGGATGGGCCATATCCCAAAATTCATACCCCATTGGACAATCCTACCGGTTGGATTGGGATCATTCGACCTACCTTTTTTTTTAATTTATGAAAATGCTTAATTACATCCATAGAGAGGCAGTGAGGCCCTCCTAATGAGCAGGATCTCACAAACATGAGACATGTTCACATAAGTAAGGTGTTAGAGTAAGGGGCTGCGAGTAAGAAAGCAATACTTCAAATTAAAATGCCCGGCAAAATTACAAATTTTCATCAAGTCCTGAAATACAGAGAATGCTATGTCATATGGATACTGGGTATTCATAGTTTCATGGCTGATAAGGCTATTCTCATGACATAAAAAATCTTGATAAAGTGCTGCAATGTATACAGACTACAGAACTATAGAGATGATGGGTGATATTGGTGATATAATATATACATAACTAAAGAGAAGAAGGGATATATCGGTGATATGTTTATATATACCGTCTACATCTGTATCCCTTTTCTTTTCCTTCAAAAACTTCCCAGGTGATTCAAGGCAAAGATACGACATAATTTTGGATATTAGATCAAGTACAGAACCATCCACGCTTATAGTAACCATTTCTTGTGTGATAAATCCGAAACAAAATTAGACATGTCCCTCCAAAGATGCACAAGAGCATCATATGTGAGATAAGAACACAAACCTCCAAAAATGGGCAGTCCTGCATTACTCTTATGCAATGTGGTAGGCAGATCATTGAAAAACCTGTCCTCCTGAAACGCATTAAAAAACAACAACTGGAGTAGATATTTACTATTACAACAACATTGAAGAAATGCACGAAAACAGTACAACTTTTTCAGATTTTTTTTTTTTTTTTTTTTAAATGATGGAACAGTAGTTCAACAACATGAATTATAAAGGTGAAGTGTTGGACAACCTATCTTAATAGTTACAGCATCTTATTGATCACTACCAAAAAAGGAGAAAAGGCTACAGACTAAATTCGTAGCTATAGGTTAATAGCTACATTTTTTATTTTATTTTTTATCAAATGAAATTGGATTTCAATTAATCAATAAACGAAACAGTACCAGAATCGAACTAACAGAGACTGAATGGGACATATCTGTAACAATGATCTTGCCAAAATAAGGGGAAACAAGATGAGAAATTGAAGGTCAGACGATTGGCGTTGGACATGGTGACACATGTTTTGGCTTTGACAAACCAGCATCAGTATCAGTGATGCCAATCTTCATTCTCCTCCAGATTTCAGAGATGCACAGAAGTATATTTCAGAATGAGAGGACTCAAAAATAAGAGACATGAATACAAATCTAATTCAAGCAGCAATTAATCCTAATTTATTCAAATATAATCCCTATCAAGATAGTGAAATTAACGCAATTAAAATGTAGACTAAACAAATATACGCAACAGAAAAGAACCTTACAAAGAAGAGAAACAAAAAGCGACCTCAGAAGAAATTCTCATAATTTGCTTATTCTCACATTCTGGGTTTTGAAGAAAAGAGAATGAAGAGAAAACAAGAGAATTATGGAAGATCCTATATAACTCAGATTAAACAAACTATGAATTTTAATATAAAATAATAAAGAAGCCAAAGCAAAGGGATGGTCGATCAACTACACAACAAGAGAATCACGTCTGTCTCACCAGATACTCCCTTCATTTCCCTTGATCTTAAAAACATGGTTTGAAGGCTGATGTTTACAAAATTAATATGATGCATGTAAAGTCATGATTCGATACTTAAAAAAACTCCAGATCGATCCTTCATGGGATCAGCGGGATTGTCTAATTGCAAAAATATGAATGACTTCTTAAATGCCTCCCTATGGAATTTTGCTAGTGATCTACAATACAAGCTTGTTCCATAGGGGAGCAAGATGCAAAGAGTTTTGAAAAGATGGATGGATGGATGGATGGATGGATGAATCCAGCAAAAGGAAAAGAAATGGGATGAACTAGAAAAGAAAGATGTGAGATCAAAACTAATACTAAGATTAAGCTAACTAAGAAAAGAAACAAAGGGTAAGATCTCACCGGTTTGGACCATCCCAAGTAGCCTTTCCTTAGAGCATCGTCTTCTCCATCGCTCCTCAGAGAAATAAGATGAAGCTTTTGGGCATTCTCTGGGGGGGTTAGGTGTTTTTAGAGTGTAGAGAGAGATTTTCATGGAAGGGGTGCAGAAGCAATTTTCATTGTTTCAAGCCAACTTGAGACGCATGGAATTGCAATTGGCAGTTGGTTATTATTACAGACCACAATGCCCCCACCTCCACTTTTGGCCATTCGCTCTCTGTCATTGAACTTTTCTGATTCTGTTAAACTGTACATTCAAACACGTCTTAATCTTCTGGCTAGTTTTCATTCCAATGGTTACAATATATTTGAAACTGATCATCTAAACAGAACAGCAAAGCAGGGGGCTGGAACGGCTTTGCTAGATAAGATTAGGTCACATAAAATAAACCAATGTAGCCGACTATTGTACTAAAGCCACTAAAAAGAGAAGTCACCATTCTACATCTCCCAAGGGACACCAAATCACCTCAACTAATTGGATAATTTAATCTAGTGTACCATAAAAAATTAACTAACAATCTACAACTACAACTAATAAATTCAATGTAACATTATCATAGAAACTATTCCTCTTCATAGAAATGAAAAACTATTCACATCATTCAAATAGTGTTTCTTTAAAGTAATTAACTAAAACTAGCAAACCATTGAAATAAGCAGAGGCAAACAAACATGATGGACAAGTATAATAAAAAACAACAAGTACATATGTTGAACCATCACAAATGGTAACTGCATGGTATTATAACTAAAAGGGAACAATAAAATCTCCACATATCAACCCCCAATATAATCAAATAAGATCCTTAAAATTCAAAACAATAATTCCATGATCAATTAATAACAAGAAAAGTGTTAAGAAAAATCTCACTCATAAAAGAATTAAAAACCTGATGAATATGATGGAAACCAACAAGCTTCATCGTTCTCTTAGTAAATCTAACAAAACGCTTGAATGCAAAGAAGGCCTAAAAAAAAAAAAAAAAAAAAAACAATGGTGTGATTAAAACCATAGATAAGGCATGAGACAAAAGAACAGCCTAATTGAGTTCTTTTGGAGATATATTACAATTGTCATAAACCGCTAAGGTACCTATCAAAACTAGATGAAAAAGAAACAAATTTCATTAGGAACATACCATTATCGATCATTATCGATGTTCTTATTTCAAATATTGAAAATTGGGTCATGGAAAGAGCTTCAATCTTATAATGAGATTAGAGCACTATAGCAGCACGAATTGTAATCCATCATTATCGATGTTCTTATTTCAAATATTGAAAATTGGAGGGAGATTAACCATTATCTTCATAATCTAAGTGGCTCTGCTAAAATAACCGACATAAGTCAAAATTCACATGATTCTTACCCCATAAAAGAGTCGAAGTCACGGTCTCTCAAGGCATTTAACAACGCCTTAGAATGCAAAATACGGTGTTTGAGTTAAACATTTTGATGCCATCTTCACTCGCACCAATGAAGACACTTTTAACTAACAAACTCATGAAGCTGCTTTTCATGAGTTTGGAACATGAAAAGCAGCTTCAATCGTATGATGAGTTTGGATCGCTGAGTGAGCCGAATCAAATGAACAATTTGGATCCACCGAATGGCCCATCATGTCAATGTTTTTAATCCATTGATATGGCTAATGTCAAAAGTTTGGATCACTACAATGGGCCAAATCATATGAATATGGATCGTTGTAAAAAGAAACTTGATTCCTTGAATTGTGCATAGAACTGAAGAGGATCCTACAAAATTAACGAAGTGGATCAATGAGAACTAGCCTCAATTATTACAAATAGATGGTTCAACTTAACATATCCATTGGGATGGGTCACGGAAAGAGGCTTCAATCATATGATAAGTATAGATCACTAATAGCAGCACAAATCATATGATGCAATTGGCTCAATGAATGGGCCGAATCATATAACAAGTTTAAATCCGCTAAATGGCCCAAGCACGTTAAAGGTTTTGATCCATTGAAATAACCCAAGCATGTCAAATGTTGGATCACTAGAAATGGGCCAAATCATATTAATAGTTTGGATCATTTGTATAGCTAAAGAGGGTCCTACAAAATTTTGTGCATGGATCAACTTACCATATCCATTGCCAAGGATCGTGAAAAGCAGCATTAATCATATAATGAGTTCAGATCATGAAAAACAGCTTCAATCGTATAACAAGTTTGGATCGCTGAAAAAGCTGAATTATATGAGCAATTTGGATCCACTAAATGTCTCATGTCAAAGGTTTGGATCAATAGAAACGGGCCAAAACATATGAATTTGGATCGGTGTAAAAACAAACTTGATTGTTTGAATTGTGTATAGAACTGAAGAGGGTCCTATGAAATTAACGATGTGGATCACTGAGAACCAACCTCAAATATTACGAATAGATGGATCATTAGTAAAGCTAAAGACGAATCATATCATGTATTTGGATCGTTCAAGGGCTGAATGATTTAAGAAGTCGAATCTGCTGAATTTGCCAAAGCACGTTAAAGGTTTTGATCCATTGAAATGGCCTAAGCATGTCAAAGGTTTGGATCTCAAGAAATGGGCCAAATCATATGAATAGTTTAGATCTAGTAAAGCTAAAGACGGTCCTACAAAATTTTGGGCATGGATCAACTTAGCATATCCATTGCCAAGGATCATGAAAAGCAACTTCAATCATATGATAAGTTTGTATCAAGAAAAGCAGCTTCAATTGTATGATGAGTTTGGATCTCCGAATAAGCCGAATTATATGAACAATTTGGATCCACTGAATGGCCCAAGCATGCCAATGTTTTTTATCCATCGAAATGGCCCATGTTGAAGGTTTGGATCATAGAAATGGGCCAAATCATATGAAACGGGATCGTTATAAAAAGAAACTTGATTCTTTGAATTGTGTATAAAATTGAAGAGTCCTATAAAATTAATGAAGTGGATCACTGAGAACCAGCCTCGAATATAAAAAATAGATGGTTCAACTTAGCATATCCATTGGGATGGGTCATGGAAAGGCTTCAATCATAAGATAAGTTTAGATCACTAACAGTAGCATGAATCATATGATGCATTTCGATCATTGAATGGGTTGAATCATATAAGAAGTCCAAATTCGCTAAATTGCCCAAGCACGTTAAAGGTTTTGATCCATTGAAATGGCCTAAAAGCATGTCAAAGGTTTGGATCACTAGAAATGGGCCAAATCATATGAATAGTTTGGATCATTGGTAATTCTGAAGAGGGTCCTACAAAATTTTGTGCAAGGATCAACTTAGCATATCCATTGCCAAGGATCATGAAAAGTAGCTCTAATCATATGATGAGTTTGCATCATGAAAAACAGTTTTAATCATCCGATGAGTTTGGATCATGAAAAGCAGCTTCAATCCTTATTAGTTTGGATCGCTGAATGAGCCAAATCATATGAACAATTTGGATCCACTGAAAGATCCAAGCATGTGAATGTTTTTTATCCATCGAAATGGCCCATGTCAAAGGTTTGGATTAGTATAAATGAGCGAAATCATAGGAACTTAGATCATTGTAAAAAGAAACTTAATTGTTTGAATTGTGTATAAAACTGAAGAGGGTCCTACAAAATTAACAAAGCGAATCACTGAGAATCAGCCTCAAATATTACGAACAAATAGTTCAACTAAGCATATCCATTGGGATAGGTCATGGAAAGATGCTTCAATCATATGATGAGTTTAGATGATCACTAAAAGGAGAACAAATCATATGATGCATTTGGATCGCTGAATGGGCCGATTCATATAAGAAATTCAAATCCGCTAAATTGCCCAAGCATGTTAAACTTTATGATCCATTAAAAATGGCTCAAGCATGTCAAAGGTTTGGATCACAAGAAATAGGCCAAATCATATGAACAGTTTGGATCATTAGTAAAGCTGAAGAGGGTCATACAAACTTTTGGGCATCAATCAACTTAGCATATCCATTAAAAGGATCATGAAAAGCCGCTTTAATCATATGATGAATTTCGATCATGAAAAGCAGGTTCAATCATATGATGAGTTTGGATCATGAAAAGCCGCTTTAAACATATCATGAGGTCGGATAATGAAAAGCAGATTCAATCATATGATGAGTTTGGATCATGAAAAGCAACTTCAATAGTATGATGAGTTTGGATCACCGAATAAGCCGAATTATGTGAACAATTTGGATCCATTGAATGGCCCAAGCATGCCAATGTTTTTTATCCATCGAAATGGCCGATGTCAAAGGTTTGGATCACCGAATAAGCCGAATTATGTGAACAATTTGGATCCACTGAATGGCCCAAGCATGCCAATGTTTTTTATCCATCGAAATGGCCGATGTCAAAGGTTTGGATCATGAAAAGCAGCCTTAATTATATGATTTGTTTGGATCGCCGAATGAGCCCGAATCATATGAACAATTTGAATCCACTGAATGGTTGAAGCATGTCAATGTTTTTAATCCATCAAAATGGCCCATGTCAAAAGTTTGGATCACTATAAATGAGAGAAATCATAGGAATTTGAATCGTCGTAAAAAGAAACTTCATTGTTTGAATTGTGTATAAAACTAAAGAGTGTCCTACAAAATTAACAAAGTGCATCACTGAGAATCAGCCTCAAATATTACAAATAGCTGGTTCAACTTAACATATCCATTAGGATGGGTCATGGAAGGAGGCTTCAATCATATGATGAGTTAAGATCACTAACAGCAGCACGAATCATATCATGCATTTGGATTGCTGAAGGGCCGAATGATATAAGAAGTCAAATCCGCCGAATTGGCCGAAGCACATTAAAGGTTTTGATCCATTGAAATGGCCAAAGCATGTCAAAGGTTTGAATCACTAGAAATGGGCCAAATCATATGGACAGTTTGGATCAATAATAAAGCTAAAGAGGGTACTACAAAATTTTGGGCATGGATCAACTTAGCATATCCACTGCCAAGGATCATGAAAAACAGCTTTAATCATGTGATGAGTTTGGATCATGAAAAGCAGCTTCAACCATATGATGAGTTTGGATCATGAAAAGCAACTTCAATCATATGATGAGTATGGATTGCTGAATAAGTCGAATTATATGAACAATTTGTATCCACTGAATGGCCCAAGCAGGCCAATGTTTTCTATCCATCGAAATGGCCTGTGTTAAAGGTTCGGACCAGTAGAAAAGGGCCAAATCATATGAGTTTGGATCGTTGTAAAAAGAAATTTGACACTTTGAATTGTGTTTGGAACTGAAGAGTCCCACAAAATTACCGAAGTGGATCATTGAGAACAAGCTTCAAATATTACAAATAGATGGTTCAACTTAGCATATCCATTAGGATGGGTCATGGAAAGAGGCTTCAATCATATGATGAGTTTAGATCACTAATAGTAGCATGATTCATATGATGCATTTGGATTGCTGGATGGGTTGAATCATATAAGAAGTTCAAATCCGCTAAAATGCCCATGCACGTTAATGGTTTTGATCCATTGAAATGGCCCCAGCAGGTCAAAGGTTTGGATCACTAGAAATGGGCGAGATCATATCAACAGTTTGGATCATTAGTAATGCTAAAGAGGGTCCTACAATATTTTGGGCATTGATCAACTTAGCATATCCATTGCCAAGGATCATGAAAAGCCGCTTTAATCATATGATGAGTTTGGATCATGAAAAGCATCTTTAATTATATGATGAGTTTGGATCGTTGAATGAGCCGAATCATATGAACAATTTGGATCCACTGAATGGTCGAAGCATGTCAATGTTTTTTATCCATCAAAATATGGCCCATGTCAAAGGTTTGGATCAGTATAAATGAGCGAAATCATAGGAATTTAAATTGTAAAAAAAGAAACTTAACTGTTTGAATTGTGTATAAAACTGAAGAGGATCCTACAAAATTAATGAAGTGGATCACTGAGAATCAGCCTCAAATATTACGAATAGATGGTTCAACTAAGCTTCACCATTGGGATGGGTCATGGAAAGAGGCTTCAATCATATGATGAGTTTAGATCACTAACAATAGAACAAATCATATGATGCATTTGGATCATTGAATGGGCCGAATCATATAAGAAGTTCAAATCCGCTGAATTTGCCAAAGCGCGTCAAAGGTTTTGATCCAATGAAATGGCCCAAGCATGTCAAAGGTTTGGATCACTAGAAATGGGCCAAATCATATGAACAGTTTGGATCGTAAAGCTAAAGAGGGTCATACAAAATTTTGGGCATGGATCAACATAGCATATCCTATGCTAAGGATCATGAAAAGCAGCTTTAATCACATGATGAGTTTGGATCATGAAAAGCAGCTTCAATCATATGATGAGTTTGGATCATGAAAGGCAGCTTCGATCGTATAATGAGTATGGATCGTCTAATAAGTCGAATTATATGAACAATTTGGATACACTAAATCGCCCAAGCATGCCAATGTTTTCTATCCATCTAAATGGCGCATTTTGATAGTTTGGATCAGTAAAAATGGGCCAAATCATATGAACTTGGATCGTTGTAAAAACAAACTTGATTCTTTGAATTTTGTATAGAACTGAAGAGTCCTACAAAATTAACAAAGTGGTTCACTAAGAACCAGCCTCAAATATAAGAAATTAATGGTTCAACTTAACATATCCATTGGGACGGGTCATGGAAAGAGGCTTCAATCATATGATGAGTTTAGATCACTAACAGCAGAACAAATCATATGATGCATTTGGATTGCTGAATGGGCCGAATCATATAAGAAGTTCAAATCTGCTAAATTGCCCGAGCATGTTACATGTTATGATCCATTAAAATGGCCCAAGCATGTCAAAGGTTTGGATCACAAGAAATGGGCCAAATCATATGAATTTGGATCGTTGTAAAAAGAAACTTAATTCTTTGAATTTTATACAGAACTGAAGAGTCCTACAAAATTAACGAAGTGGATCACTGAGAACCAGCCTCAAATATAAGAAATTAATGGTTCAACTTAGCATATCCATTGGGATGAGTCATGGAAAGAGGCTTTAATCATATGATGAGTTTAGATCACTAACAATAGAACAAATCATATGATGCATTTGGATCACTGAATGGGCCGAATCATATAAGAAGTTCAAATCTGCTAAATTGCCCAAGCATGTTAAGCAATATGATCCATTAAAATGGCCCAAGCATGTCAAAGGTTTGGGTCACAAGAAATGGGCCAAATCGTATGAACAGTTTGGATCATTAGTAAAGCTGAAGAGTGTCGTACAAAATTTTGGTATGAATCAACTTAGCATATCCATTGCCAAGGATCATGAAAAGCTGCTTTAATGATATGATGAGTTTGGATCATGAAAAGCTGCTTCAATGATATGATGAGTTTGGATCATGAAAAGCCGCTTTAATCGTATGATGAGTTTGGATCATGAAAAGCCGCATTAATCGTATGATGAGTTTGGATCATGAAAAGCCGCTTCAATCATATGATGAGTTTGTATAATGAAAAGCAGCTTCATTTATATGATGAGTTTGGATCCTCAAATAAGCCGAATTTCGTGAACAATTTGGATCCACTAAATGGCCCAAGCATGTAAATGTTATTTATCCATCGAAATGGACCATGTCAGAGGTTTGGATTAATAGAAACGAGCCAAATCACGCTGTAAAACGAAACATAATTGTTTGAATTGTGTATAAAACTAAAGAGGGTCCTACAAAATTAACGATGTGGATCAATGAGTACCAACCTCAAATATTATTATGAATAGATGGATCAACTTAACAAATCCACTGGGATGGATCATGGAAAGAGGCTTCAATCATATGATGAGTTTAGATCACTAACAGCAGCACAAATCATATAACACATTTGGATCGCTGAAGGGGCCGAATGATATAAGAAGTCAAATCCGCTGAATTGGCACAAGCACATCAAAGGTTTTGATCTATTGAAATGGCCCAAGCATGTCAAAGGTTTGGATCACTAGAAATGGCCAGATCATATGAACAGTTTGGACCATTGGTAAAGCAGCAGAGAGTCCTACAAAATTTAGGGCACGGATCAACTTCGCATATCCATTGCCATGGATCATGAAAAGCAGCATTAATCATATGATAAAGTTTGGATCATGAAAAGCAGCTTCAACCATATGATGAGTTTGGATCATGAAAAGAAGCTTCAATCGTAGGATGAGTTTGGATCACCGAATTATATGAACAATTTAGATCCACTGGATGACCCAAGCATGTCAATGTTTTTTATCCATCGAAATGGCCCATGTCGAAGGTTTGGATCAGTAGAAATTGGCCAAATTATATAAATTTGGATCATTGTAAAAAGAAACTTGATTCTTTGAATTGTGTATAGAATTGAAGAGTCTTACAAAATTAATGAAGTGGATCACTAAGAAGCAGCCTCGAATATTACTAATAGATTGTTTAACTTAGCATATCCATTGGGATGGGTCATGGAAAGAGGGAGGCTTCAATCATATGAAAAGTTTAAATCACTAACAGCCGCACAAATCATAAGATACATTTGGATGGCGGAATGGGCCAAATCATATAAGAAGTTCAAATCCGCTAAATTGTCCAAGCACGTTAAAGGTTTTCATCCATTGAAATGGCCCAAGCATGTCAAAGGTTTAGATCACTAGAAATGGGCCATATGATATTAACAGTTTGGATCATTAGTAAAGTTGAAGAGGGTCATACAAAATTTTGGGCATGGATCAACTTAGCATATCCATTGCAAAGAATCATGAAAGGCTACTTTAATCATATGATGAGTTTGGATCATGAAAAGCAACCTCAATCATACGATGAGTTTGGATCATGAAAAGCAACTTCAATCGTATTATGAGTTTGGATCGCCAAATAAGCCGAATTATATGAACAATTTGGATCCACTGAATGGCCCAACTAGGGTCAATGTTTTTTATCCATCGAAATTGCCCATGTCAAAGGTTTGGATCAATAGAAGTAGGCCTAGTCATGTGAATGGTATGGAAAACTACGGACTGGCCGTCCATGAAAAGCTACTTTAATCATATGATGAGTTTGGATCATGAAAAGTAGCCTAAATCATACGATGAGTTTGGATCATGAAAAGCAGCTTCTATCGTATTATGAGTATGGATCGCCAAATAAGCCGAATTATATGAACAATTTGGATCCACTGAATGGTCCAACTAGGGTCAATGTTTTTTATACATCGAAATGGCCCATGTCAAAGGTTTGGATCAATAGAAGCAGGTCGAGTCATGTGAATGGTATGGAAAACTAAGGACTGGCCATCCACATTACCAATTTGGATCACTAAGTACAGGTCTATTGATGTCAATGGCTTGGATGATTAAAAGAAGTCGATTCCAATTAAGATCCTAATCATATCAATGGTATAGATCACCGAAAACTATCCAATTAAGATCCCAATCTCAATGATCCACATTACCATATTGATGACGTAGACCCCTAAATACGCATCTATGTATATGACTAGCCCAATCATATGAAAGGCTTGGATGAAGGAAAATTGGCCCAACGCTATTAACGATTTGGCTCCTTTTTTTTTAAGAGATATGAACCTAATCCTATAAATGGTTTAGATCATTAAAATTAGGTCATTCATATGAACAGTTTTAGTCAAAGAAAATGGGTTAAGTCATACGAATAATTAGGATCCCAATCATAAGAATGGTATGAATCCCTGAAAAGTAGCCCTCCACATTACTGATTTTTATCATTGAGTATGGGCCTAGTCATATGAATGGTTCCGGTGATTGGTATGAAACTCAACCAAAAAAAATAATTGGAATGTAGAAAACAAGTCAAGTCATCTGAACAATATGGAACACTAAAAGTAGGCCTCGTCAGGTTGGAGCATTGGAAATTGGCCCAGCCACATTCCTAATTTAGATCCCTAAATACAAGCCCGAACATAATGATTGGCCAAATCATATGAACGACTTTGATGAGCAAAGAATATTATTAACGAACAAGCCTATCCATATGAGTGGTGCATGTGCTCCAACCTATCATTTCAATGTTCGATCCCTAAGAACCTACCCAAACTAATGATTTTTGATGCATGTGGCATCGTTGTAAACACCTATAGATTAGATTGATGAAAGAACATTGTAGAATGGCAGTGCTTCGTATCACTGGAAATTATCACAATCACAAAGGATTTGGATCATTGAAAAAGGGGCCCAATCATATGACAGGTTCATAGGATTGAAAATCATTCCATATGCCCAAAGGCAACCAACTGCAGGCAACCAAATGCAGAAGCATAACGGAAACACTAGAAGAACACAAGCAAAATGTTGCTAATATAACCTTAATCATCTGGATCACATTTTCATTATTAGAGGCAAATAAAAGCCTGCAATGTAATGAATTCTAAATCATGTAGAAACTAACCTTTCTGAGCAGTTAATCCATGGCGACATATACATCCAGCAAAGAGTACCACCTGTTTGCTTAAAAGATTTAAAACTGAACCCAAAAAAAAAAAAAAAAAAAAACCAAAAAAAACGGGGGGGGGGGGGGGGGGGGGGGGGGGGGGGGGAATGCAATAAGGAATGAACCACTAAACATTGGTTTCACAAAAGCAACGACAAAGAAAGTAAAATACAAAACTAGTAGCATCGCAAATAGTAGAAAAAGCAAGCAAATTTGCAAATATACTCCTGTATAGCTGATACTTCTATTACTATAGAAGAAAATCTATAATTTAGTGAATTCTGAATCACGGTGAAACCAGTTTTCTGAATAACAACTCCATGGCAATATACATCCAACACGAGAGGAGCTACAAAAGAAAAGTCGCAATAATACCACTGCCAAAATGGACATCCACCGAATGGCCCAAGCATGTTGAATGATTGGATCACTAGAAATGGCCCGAATCATATGAACAATTTGGATCATTTGTAAAGCTTAAGAGGGTCCTACAAAATTTAAGGCATGGATCAACTTATCATATCCATTGACATGGATCACGAAAAACACATCAATCATATGATGAGTTTGAATCATGAACAACAACAACTTCAATCGTATAATGAGTTTGTATCACAAAATGATCCGAATAATATGAACAATTTGTATGCATTGAATGGCCCAAGCATGTCAATGTTTTTTATCCATCGAAATGGCCCATGTCAAAGGTTTAGATCAATAGAAATGGGCCAAATCATATAAATTTGTATCGTTGTAAAAAGAAACCTGACTGTTTGAATTGTGGCGGAAGAGGGTCATATTAAAATTAACGATGTAGATCACTCAGAACCAACCTCAAATATTATGAATAGATGGATCACCTTACATATCCATTTGGATGGGTCACGGAAAGAGGCTTCAATCATATGATGAGTTTAGATCACTAACAGCAGCACGAATCATATGATGTATTTGGATCGCTGAATGTGCCAAATCATATAAGAAGTTCAAATCCGCTGAAATGGGCAAAGCACGTTAAAGGTTTTGATCCATTGAAATGGACCAAGCATGTCAAAGGTTTGGATAACTAGAAATGGGCCAAATCATATGAACAGTTTGAATGATTTGTAAAGTTGAAGATGGTCCTACAAAATTTAGGGCATGCATCAACTTAGCATATTCATTGCCATGGATCATGAATAGCAACTTCAATCATATGATGAGTTTGGATCATGAAAAGCGGCTTCAATCGTATGATGAGTTTGAATCGCCAAATGAGCCGAATCATATGAAAATTTTGATCCAATAGATGGCCCAAGCATGTCAATGTTTTTTATCCATCGAAATGGCCCATGTCAAAAGTTTGGATCACTAGAAATGGGCCAAATCATATGAATTTGGATCCTTGTAAAAAGAAACCTGACTGTTTGAATTGTATATAGAATTGACGATGGTCCTACAAAATTAACGATGTGGATCACTAAGAACCAACTTCAAATATTATGAATAGATGGATCGACTTAACGTACCCATTGGGATGGGTCATGGAAAAAGGCCTCAATCATATGATGAGTTTAGATCACTAACAGCAGCAACGAATCATAAGATGTATTTGGATCGCTGAATGTGCTGAATCATATAAGAAGTTCAAATTCGTTGAAAAGGCCAAAGCACGTCAAAGGTTTTGATCCATTGAAATGGCCCAAGCATGTCAAAGGTTTGCATCAGTATAAATGGGCCAAATCATATGAACTGTTTGAATATTTTGTAAAGCTGAAGATGGTCCGACAAAATTTAGGACATGGATCAACTTAGAATATCCATTGCCATAGATCATGAATAGCAACTTCAATCATATGATGAATTCGGATCATGAAAAGAGGCTTCAATCATATGATGAGTTTGGATCACTAATAGCAACACAAATCATATGATGTATTTGGATCGCTGAATGTGCCGAATCGTATAAGAAGTTCAAATCCGTTGAAATGGCCAAAGCACATCAAAGGTTTTGATCCATTGAAATGGCCCAAGCATGTGAAAGGTTTGGATCACTAGAAATGGGCCAAATCATATGAACAGCTTGAATCATTTGTAAAGCTGAAGATGGTCCTACAAAATTTAGGGCATGAATCATCTTAGCAAATCCATTGCCATGGATCATGAATAGCAACTTCAATCATATGATGAGTTTGGATCATGAAAAGCAGCTTCAATCGTACGATGAGTTTGGATCGCCAAATGAGCCGAATCATATGAAAAATTTGGATCCAGTAGATGGCCCAAGCATGTCAATGTTTTTTATCCATCAAAATGGCCCATGTCAAAGGTTTGGGTCACTGGAAATGGGCCAAATCATATGAATTTGGATCCTTGTAAAAAGAAACCTAACTGTTTGAATTGTGGATAGAATTGAACATGGTCCTACAAAATTAACGATGTGGATCACTAAGAACCAACTTCAAATATTATGAATAGATGGATCGACTTAACATATCCATTGGGATGGGTCATGGAAATAGGCTACAATCATATGATGAGTTTAAATCACTAACAGCAACACGAATCAAAAGATTCATTTGTATCGTTGAATGGGCAGAATCATTTAAGAAGTTCAAATCCGCTGAAATGGCCCAAGCATGTCAAAGGTTTTGATCCATTGAAATGGCCCAAGCATGTGAAATGATTGGATCACTAGAAGTGGGCCAAATCATATGAACAGTTTGGATCATTTGTAGAGCTTAAGAGGGTCCTAAAAATTTTAGGTTATGGATCAACTTAGCATATCCATTGCCATGGATCATGAATAGCAACTTCGATCATATGATGAGTTTGGATCATGAAAAGCAGCTTCAATCGTATGATGAGTTTGGATCGCCAAATGAGCCGAATCATATTAACAATTTGGATCCAGTAGATGGCCCAAGCATGTCAATGTTTTTATCCATCGAAATGGCCCATGTCAAAGGTTTGGATCACTAGAAATGGGCCAAATCATATGAATTTGGATCCTTGTAAAAAGAAACCTGACTGTTTGAATTGTGTATAGAATTGAAGATGGTCCTACAAAATTAACGATGTGGATCACTAAGAACCAACTTCAAATATTATGAATAGATGGATCGACTTAACATATCCATTGGAAAGAGGCTACAATCTTATGATGAGTTTAGATCACTAACAGCAACACGAATCAAAAGATGCATTTGTATCGTTGAATGGGCCGAATCATTTAAGAAGTTCAAATCCGCTGAAATGGCCCAAGCATGTCAACGGTTTTGATCCATTGAAATGGCCCAAGCATGTGAAATGATTGGATCACTAGAAATGGGCCAAATCATATGAACAGTTTGGGTCATTTTGTAAAGCTTAAGAGGGTCCTAAAAATTTTAGGGCATGGATCAACTTAGCATATCCATTGCCATGGATCACGAAAAAAAACTTCAATCATATGATGAGTTTGGATCATGAAAAGCAGCTTCAATCGTATGATGAGTTTGGATCGCCGAATGAGCCGAATCATATGAACAATTTGGATCCAGTAGATGGCCCAAGCATGTCAATGTTTTTTATCCATCGAAATGGCCCATGTCAAAGGTTTGGATCGCTAGAAATGGGCCAAATCATATGAATTTGGATCCTTGTAAAAGAAACCAGACTATTTGAATTGTGGATAGAATTGAAGATGGTCCTACAAAATTAACGATGTGGATCACTAAGAACCAACTTCAAATATTATGAATAGATGGATCGACTTAACATATCCATTGGGATGGGTCATGGAAATAGGCTACAATCATATGATGAGTTTAGATCACTATCAGCAACACGAATCATAAGATGCATTGGTATCGTTGAATGGGCCGAATCATTTAAGAAGTTCAAATCCGCTGAAATGGGCCAAATCATATGAACAGTTTGGATCATTTGTAAAGCTTAAGAGGGTCCTAAAAATTTTAGGGGCATGGATCAACTTAGCATATCCATTGCCATGGATCACGAAAAAGAACTTCAATCATATGATGAGTTTGGATCATGAACAGCAGCTTCAATCATGTGATGAGTTTGTATCATCGAATGATCCGAATAATATGAGCAATTTGGATCCAGTGAATGGAACAAGCATGTCAATGTTTTTTATCCATCAAAATGGCCCATGTCAAAGGTTTAGATCAATAGAAATGGGCCAAATCATATAAATTTGTATCGTTGTAAAAAGAAGCCTGACTGTTTGAATTGTGGATAGAACGGAAGTGGGTCCTATTAAAATTAACGATGTGGATCACTAAGAACCAACCTCAAATATTATGAATCGATGGATCAGTTTAACATATCCATTGGGATGGGTCATGTAAAGAGGCTTCAATAATATGATGAGTTTAGATCACTAACAGCAGCACGAATCATATGACGTATTTGGATCGCTGAATGTGTCGAATCGTATAAGAAGTTCAAATCCGCTGAGATGGCCAAAGCACGTCAAAGGTTTTTTGCCATTGAAATGGCTCAAGCATGTCAAAGGTTTGGATCACTAGAAATGGGCCAAATCATATGAATAGTTTGAGTCATTTGTAAAGATGAAGAGGGTCCTACAAAATCATATGAGTGGGTCATATTATTGGAAACAAACTCTGCCTTATTAATAATTTGAATCACTAAATACTGATGAATCATGTAACCAGTTTGGATTATCGAAAATGATCATAATTCCGAGACGAGATACATCCTCTCCTAACATTTTTCTACGCTTGTGCAATCCAACAAGGAGTATATAGCATTAAGTGATAAGATAGGTAAACAAAGGCCTGATTACATCAAACCGATCTAGATCCAATCAAATGAAGGGTTTAGATCACTGAAAACAACTCCAAAATATTAAGTGTTGTATTAATGAATAGAGGCCTAAGTATCAAAAGATGAACTTAATGGATTGGTGAAAAGAGGCATAAGTATACCAACTGGTTTGGATCACTAAAAAAGGCCTCAACTAATGAATGGTTTACATCACCGAAACGACTCTAATCATATGAAGAGTATGGATCACAAAAAAAAAAAAGACTAACCATATGAACGGTTGAGATCACTTGAAATGGTTCAAGCACATCAAAGGTATGTGCCGCTGAAAATGAGCCCAATCATTAGCAAAATTTGAATCACTAGTAACTTTTGGTTCATGCGACATTCACCGATTGATTTGTTAAGTGTATGCCTTAATTCGAATGGTGTGGATCACTAAAATAGCTTGAATTCTAAAATGGACCAACTATAGCCGACTCTTAAACCAAAGTCTCTGAAAATGGAAAATTCATCACTGTACATCCCCCAATAGTTGAATCACCTCAACCAACTATATTGGATCCAATAAAATGAAGGATTGACGAAATCAGGCCCGATCATTTAAAATTGTTTGTAAAGTTAAAGAGGGCTCTACAACATTAACGGTATGGATCACTGAGAACTGATCTCTATAATATGTATAATATAGATTAACTAAACTAGAAGCAATAATGAAGGATCAGCAACAATAGGCCCGATCATTAAAATTGTTTGTAAAGTTAAAAGAGGGCTCTACAAAATTAGCAGTGTGGATCACTGAGAATTGATCTCAACAATATTAACAACATAGATTAACTTAACATATCATACGATGAGTTTGGATCACTTAAAAAGCACAAATCATGCATTTGGATCACCAAATGAGCCAAATCATATGAACGGTTCGGATCCACATAAATGGCCCAATCATGTCAAAGGTTTCTATCCATTGAAATAATCCCAATCAATATGTAATTACTGTAAAATTTTCGAATCCAAACAGCAACATCAGTGTATTTTTGTGATGATTTGACATTCAGGTAATGTAAAAATGCCATCATTACAATTTACCACAGCAATCAGTGGTCAAATGCAGATGTAGTCAGACTCAGAAAGCAGGTAAAGCAATTTGTAATTACTGCACATTTTCTTTACATTACCATGGTAATTGGTGAAGAAAACAGGCCCTTAAGTGTGCAGAAATCAGCACTCGTAGTTCTTAGTCTAAGTGTCTAACTATGCATGTCAAAGAATGCCAAAAGAACACCAATGCATAACTTCTATAGCAAAGTGAGTGAATCATATTGATGGAAGCAGTACCTGAAATTATGACAATCGAATAAACATACCGTTCTTGTAGAAATATCCCCCTTAGATACCAAGGAACCAACTATAAATTCTAGAGCTGCTAGATCGCTGATACTAGATTCTATAGCAAGGTTCAATAGATTTGCAGAAGTTTCTGTAGGGTTTCTCATCAAATAAATTGTGATGAATGCATCCTCAACAGCTGCATAGATAGACTTGTCCTGGGAAAATACCTACAGAAATCCAATGCAAACACACCCTTAAATGCTTGCCAAGATTCCTTTGGAAGTCTAGAAGAATTGTCACACAAATCAAAGATGATGCTTACAAGTGGCAGCATTTTCCGGAGACAGGCCTCAGAGACACTGTGCATCAGGAATGGATGATCCAATTCAGTAATTAGGGGATTTCCAATTCGAATCCAAATTAGATAATTAGGGATTTTGGATTCCAATCCCCAAATCAGGATAATTAGGGTTTTGAAATCCATTCGAATTCCCAAATCAGGCAAATTGGGATTTCGTATTTCGAAACCTAATTTGGGATTTCAGATCCTAAACCCTAAATCAATTTGGGGATTTTAGATTCGAATCCCTAAATCTGGGAATTGAGATTTCTAAACCCATATCAGTAATTAGGGATTTCGAATCCCAAATCACGTATTGGGGATTTCAGATCTGAACCCTAAATCCAGGTACAGCAGTTAGGGATTTCGAACCCCAAATCCAGATGGCAATTAGGGCTTTCAAAAATCGAAATCAGATATTCGGAATTTTCGAATCCCTCAATCCTGTAATTGGGGATTTCAATTCCCAGAGAGAGAGAGAGAGAGAGAGAGAGAGAGAGAGATGATGGAAGGAAATGAGAGAGGCGAGACAGAGATTGATGAACTGCGCACCTACGGTACCCCTGCATCATTCTTCCAATGGCGATGACAGCGATGAAAAGGGATTTCAGAGAGAGAGAGGGAACGGGGGAGAGGTTTTCAGAGAAAGAGAGAGAGACGTAAAAGGAGGGAGAGGTTTTCGGAGAAAGAGAGAGGCGGGAAAGGAGGGAGAGGATTTCAGAGAAAGAGAGAGGCGGGAAAGGAGGGAGAGGTTTTGAGAGGGGGGAGAGAGGGACTGAAATCGTATAAAAATCACTGGACCGCTAAGGGTATCTTGCTCATTTAACGGAAATAGCCAGCTGTCTGACCGTTATACGCGTCCATGGTTCTTTTTGGAATCATCGCTCACGCGTGTTATCGAGCCACACGTACAGGAGATCCATGCCGCTCGTACCCGTATTTGCTATGAAGATACATGGCTTAGACTAAAGGTGACATCTGTCTGACTGTCAGGTGCCAGTTGTGTGGAAGCGGATGGAGACGGATTGGCTACTCCCCCTAACACCAGCCCCCGTGGCTGGTGGTCGGTGCTATGTGGGCCCCACCATGATGTATTTTTTCATCCATTTCGTTTTTCCACTTTTACTGATCATTTTAGGGATTGGTATAAAAAATGATAGCGATATAAATCTCATATAGACCACACCACAGGAAAACAATAATGATTAGATATCCATCATTAAAATCCTCATAAGGCCCATTGTACTGTTTATTTGACATCTAATCGGTTGACTGGTTCATAAAGACTGGATAGAAGGAAAAAAAAAAGTATATCAGCTTGATCCATGGCTTTTATGGCCCCCAAAATGTTTTTATTGGTCAACGTCCATTCAACACTGTTCCATATGATGTAGTTTACTTTAGATCTCGATATATCTCATTTTTTCTTTTACAATATAAAATGATCTATAAAAATAGTTGGACGGCATGGATGAAACACATACATCATAGTGGGGCCCATGGAGCATTGCCCACCAGCCACTGGCAGGTGGCAAGGGGAGTAGCCGATCCGTTTCTGAAGCAGATTGGGTGGTGTACCACACACCACCGACCTGGCTGGTGTGTTAAGGTCACCAAGTTTTTTGGGTCCCATCACAAGGTATACCATTGAAACCCTTTTATGGTAACAAAAGTTTTGTATCAATATGTACCATTGAAACCCTTTTATGGTCACAAAAGTTTTGTATCAATATGATATTTTTTCCTCTTCATCCACTTATTTTTAGCCTTATGAATAGATTAGATGGTAAATAAACGTTATGGTGGGCCCTACAAATGTTTTAACAGTAAGAATCATTGTCCCTCTCTCTCCCTCTTCTTTTCACTTCCTCCCTCCCTCCCTCCCTCGTCTCTCAAATCGAATTGGTGTCAACTAGATCCGACTCGATACTTTTTACCGAGTCAGATTCGGTGTAACGACTCAAAAATTTCCATACAATGGCTCGTGTACCATCTCGATCAAAATCACTTAGGATTAAATCCTTTAGAAATTTGATAAAGCTAGCTAAAGTGCTAAACTAGATTCAGCCATGAAATCTATTTGAATCGCTTTAAATACGATCTGCAAGACCCAAAACTTGTAGAATCATTGACGCTAGGTTATCCTAATATCTAGGATCAAACTCATTATCCGACTGCTCTCGGGAACACATTGAAACTCTGTATCAGGTCTGGACCGAACATTGGGAGTCCGAATAAACGAAGTTAAAAAATTAGGTCCGCCTCGCTGGGCTTGACAACCATCTCGGAAATTAAACCCAGACAGTGTCCCATGGCTGTTCACTCGAGTTCGGAGCGAAAGAGTGTGAAAACACTTGTTTTCTTTACAAAATAAATATTTTGAATAGTGATCTGGCACGTGTCACTTGCGGACATTTTGTAAGCTACCAGACCGTTAGAATTTGACCCAAATACACCCTCGGATCAGGAAAATTTTCATAAACATTTACATGTACTTGAAATTTTTGATCGAAACCCGCTGACCGTTGAACTGAAACTGGTCCGCCACGCGTGATCTGAAACCCTACTGGAACGAAAACTTTACTTCACCTAGATCTAAGGTTGGTGAGCTTAAGTCCAACTTTTGGCTCAAGGAGGCCCGCCAGAAGTGCTCCATTGAGCTGGTAAAGTACCACTTTGGTTATAACCCAAATATACCTTGACCTTAAGTCTATTTCAAAGAGTTTTTAGGCTATATAATGACCTTAGAACCCCCTCTCTCACAGCCATACGAATTTGAGAAAAACCCTAAGTGAGAAGAGAGAAAAAGATAGAGAAAGCTGGATAGTTATGGGAAATCCTTCCTACTACTATCCCATACCGCTATACAAGCTGCACCACTCATTTCTTGTCGCTTTCCCAGCGATACCAACTTCGTTTTGAGGTAAGAAAACCTAACCCTAAATCTGATTTGGGGTGTGTTGGTTGTAGGTTATGAAATAGTTAACCTATTTCATTCTTTAGGCTACCAAACTGCCAAATACGGAAGTTTGGCAAACCTATCTAATCTGTTGCAATTCTACGGTATAAGGTGAGGACTTTAGGTGTATAGGTTACGGTTTTCAACGCTTTCAATGTCATATAATGATAGATTCATGATCTGCATGTAATTGCACATGTACAAAGTGCTGTCTGTTTTCCATTCGGTTAAAGATGAAAAATATGGAATTCTACATACTATAGGTATTTGTAGAAAGTACCATATATGTACAAATTTTGGAAATGTGTTTGACATGATTATTTGTTGTATAAATATATTATATGTGGATAAATTACTTATTTGGCGAAAGGACTCGCCCAAATACATGTTTTGCCTATATACACTATGTATAAATATGTATAAATACCGCATACGTATAAATTTTGGAGATGTATTTGTCATGATTATTTGTTGTATGAATATACTATACATGGATAAAATACTTGTTTGGCGAAAGAATAGCCCTAATGCATTTTTACTAACATGCATCATGTATGTTGAACTAAGATTTAGTGTTGCTCTGTACAATGTTTCTAATCATATAAATCTTCTTGAAGAAGGAGAAACGAGAGTGATTATATCATAGTCGTAAAAAAGGATATTTACATGACAGTTGAAAAGATTTTTATATTGGGTACTCATGTTTCTCCTTTTTTACGACTATGATATAATCACTCTCGTTGCATTATGATTTGAACACTGACCATTTACATTCTAATTTGATTTTTAAGAAGTTTTTAAAAAGATACATCATTAATCCATGTAATTATCATTCCACTACCTTCTGTCACTATCACTGTCGGTTCCAATAAATGGATGATAGCTTGGGTGATGTTTATGTAAAATCCATCCCAACCGCTAGACGTGTCACCCATGTTAGGCCAAGGGACAAAATTGAGGCTATATTTCTGATTCAAGTGGACCATATGATTAGAAACATTGTACAGAGCAACACTCGCCCTCCAAACTGTTTCATTAGTGGGGCCCACTTAAATCATGGATGGGTGTGACTTTTTTGGACACAGGCTAAATTTTTGTTTGGAATATAATGTTGGAGTGGATTTTATATAATAACATAGGGCTGGTAAAAATCAACATCTGTATAAACCATTTCCTTTAGTGTGGCCCGCCAAAATTTCAAGTCGACCTGATTCTGTATCTGTGGGTGAGAATAGATATCTAATGGTCGGGTGGATCTTAATCACGGTTGGCTTGTCAAGATCTAGAGTAGCATCCCGTGCAATTACCTCTTTTCTAAATCTCTGTACAGTTTAAGAGGGACCCCAGCCTTCATTTTCTACAGGGCCTCACGATGTGTATGCAAAATCCATTTTTGACCATTGTATGCATAATCCAGTTTATGCCCGGAGCTATAAAAAATGAGGTTAACTTATGATTCATATTGGTTGTAATGTAAAAGGTTCAATCATTGATATGAACCATCCATTATCTGGGGCATCCACTCAATGGCCCATCCCTCTCAAATAACTTTGATTGAATCATCAAATCTTATAAAATGACTTCGACAGGATGACACTAACCATCAACTTAGTAGTTGGGCAAATGACGGCCTATATTTAATGTACTCAGAAAGGTATAAGAATTGACATAAACCATCCATCTTGTGGGACCCACATTTGATGGCCCATCATCCAATTAGTGGTTTGGGACATGCATAGTCTACATTGAATATATAGTAGAAAAGGTCTAAGCATTGATATGGACCATCCATTGTGTGGGGTTCACCTTTAATATCCTGGCACTCTTAAATTACTTTGATGGGATGAACCTAACCATCCCATTAATGGTCTTGGAAATGGATGGTCCATACGAAGGATGCTAGAAAGATTTTAGAATTATTGCGAATTGTCCATCATGTGTGCCCATCCTTCTTAAATCACCCTGTTTGGATGATCCTACAATTTGATAAGTAGTTTGGGAAATGGACGGCTCATATTGAGTGTGCTAGAAAATCTAAGGTTGATGTGTATTGTCCATCATGTGTGGCTTAAAATCACTTCAATCAGGTGATCTTAATCTTCCAATTCTTGGTTTAGGAACTTAAAAGTCCAGATTGAGTACACTAGGAAGGACTATCCATCATGGGGGGCCACTATGGATTGCGTATCCCTCTAAAAGCACTTTGATCGAATAGGTCATTGGTACTAGAGTTACGTGCATCTGAAAAAGGAAAGACATGCATGCGGTTTTATTGTAGGAAATTGTTTTATTATTCTTGCAGGGCCTGTTTGGTTGAACGTATTTCCATGTATTTTTCATGGAATTTCTCTAAAATCACAAATAAATGCATACAATAATAAATTGGATCAATTTTTGTGACATAACATGTGATTCGAAGCCAGAGCTTTGTGGGCCAAACATGATATGTGTTGTATCCACACCCTCCATTCATTAGTACAAATCATTTTAGGGCATGGGCCCAAAGATAAGATCTCAAGTGGACCACACACTACATAAAGCAGTGGAGATTGAACGCTAACTGTTTAAATGTTCTTCCGGTGGTGTAGCACACTTAAGCTTTGGAGATTGAATGCTGACCATTTACATTCTGATTTGATTTTTAAGAAGGGTTTTAAAAAGCTATCTCGTTAGTTCATATAATTATCATTCCACTGCTTTCTATTAACGCTCATTCCAATAAATGGATGATGGGTTGGGTGATGTTTATGTAAAATCCTTCCAACCACTAGGTGCGTCACCCCATGTTAGGCAAAGGGACAAAAATGCACATCTATTTCTGATTCAGGTGGACCACATGATTATAAACATTGTACTTGCTCTCTAAACTGTTTCATTAGTAGGGCCCACTTGAATCATAGATGGGTATTATTCAGTTAACGGTTGAAAGGATACAATTGTATTTTGAGGTGAAATTGGGCATGCTCTATCCATGATTAGTGCCATCAAATCGATGGTCAGGATCACTAACCCATGGCCCCACATGTACAAAATGGGTATAATAGTAAAGTTCCCACAGCCATGGACCCCACTCGGTGTTAAGTTGGCTGGGTTTGTGGTGTTTTAGTCACAATCAAATCCGATACCCTTTTGCTTTTCGGGTAATTGTAATGATGTACTGTGGACGTGGCACACTAGATTTTGCTATCTAGACCATCCATTTAAAGTGGACCATAGATGCGATAGCTTGATATTCTTTAGAAGAACCTAGACATCGTATATGACACTTTTTTTTTTTTTTTTTTTAAGACTTGTATCTGCGTTACTTTTTTGGCCAAGCCCTAACATTTGTTGCCAACACGAATGGACATCATGGATATACAACGCATCTATCGAGGTGGGTCCCACGGTCAGGGACTTGTCCATTAAGCTGGCCTAATTAAAGAGGCATGAAATGACAATTTTACATTTTTCATTAAGATTTTGTATTTGACATGCTTACACGGTGCTTTTTCATTAGTCCATCTTTTTTGTTAGAGACCGCATTATAACTAGAGCTGGGCATCAAGTTGACTTGAATTGAGGTAGGGCTGACCTGACTCAATCAGGTTTTGAAATATGCTTGACTTCAACTCGACTCAACTCCGAACCGAGTCCAGCATGCTCAAACTGATCCGAATCCAGGTTTGGCCCGGACTAATCCAGACCGAATCCGACCCGGTAAAAAGTATCGAGTCGGTTCTAGTTGGCACCGATTCGATTCGAGAGATGAGGGAGGGAGGGAGGAAGTGAAAAGAAGAGGGAGAGAGAGGGACAATGATTCTCACTATTAAAACATTTGTAGGGCCCACCATAACGTTTATTTACCATCCAATCTATTCATAAGGTCAAAGAGAAGTGGATGAAGAGGAAAAAATATCATATTGATATAAAAGTTTTGTGACCATAAAAGGGTTTCAATGGTACATATTGATACAAAACTTTTGTGACCATAAAAGGGTTTCAATGGTATACCGTGTGATGGGACCCACAAAACTTGGTGACCTTAACACACCAGCCAGGTCGGTGGTGTGTGGTACACCACCCAATCTACTTCGGAAACGGATTGGCTACTCCCCTTGCCACCTGTCAGTGGTTGGTAGTCGATGCTCTGTGGGCCCCACTATGATGTATGTGTTTCATCCATGGCGTCCAGCTATTTTTATAGATCATTTTATATTATAAAAGAAAAAATGAGATATATCGACATCTAAAGTAGACCACATTATATAAAACAGTGTTGAATGGACGTTAACCATTAAAAATATTTTGGGGGCCATAAAAGCTTTGGATCAAGGTGATATTTATTTTTTTCCCTCCATCTGAGTCTTTATGAACCAGTCAACAGATTGGATGTCAAATAAACAGTACAATGGGCATTACGAGGATTTTAATGATGGATATCCAATCATTATTGTTTTCCTGTGGTGTGGTCCATATGAGATTTATATGGCTATCGTTTTTTTTGACCCAATCCCTAAAATGATCAGTAAAAGTGGATATACCATGGTGCGCCCACAGAGCACCGCCCATCAGCCACGGGGGCTGGTGTCAGGGGGAGTAGCCAATCCGTCTCTATCCGCTTCCACACAACTGGCAGCTGACAGTCAGACAGATGTCACCTTTCGTCTAAGTAATGTATCTAATCTTCATAGCAAATACGGGTACGAGCGGCATGGATCTCCTGTACGTGTGGTTCGATAACACGCGTGAGCGATGATTCCAAAAAGAACCATGTCCAGGTGCGTATAACGGTCAGACAGCTGGCTATTTCCGTTAAATGACCAAGATACCCTTAGCGGTCCAGTGATTTTTATACGATTTCAGTCCCTCTCTCCCCCCTCTCAAAACCTCTCCCTCCTTTTCCGCCTCTCTCTTTCTCTGAAATCCTCTCCCTCCTTTCCCGCCTCTCTCTTTCTCCGAAAACCTCTCCCTCCTTTTACGTCTCTCTCTCTTTCTCTGAAAACCTCTCCCCCGTTCCCTCTCTCTCTCTGAAATCCCTTTTCATCGCTGTCATCGCCATTGGAAGAATGATGCAGGGGTACCGTAGGTGCGCAGTTCATCAATCTCTGTCTCGCCTCTCTCATTTCCTTCCATCATCTCTCTCTCTCTCTCTCTCTCTCTCTCTCTCTCTGGGAATTGAAATCCCCAATTACAGGATTGAGGGATTCGAAAATTCCGAATATCTGATTTCGATTTTTGAAAGCCCTAATTGCCATCTGGATTTGGGGTTCGAAATCCCTAACTGCTGTACCTGGATTTAGGGTTCAGATCTGAAATCCCCAATACGTGATTTGGGATTCGAAATCCCTAATTACTGATATGGGTTTAGAAATCTCAATTCCCAGATTTAGGGATTCGAATCTAAAATCCCCAAATTGATTTAGGGTTTAGGATCTGAAATCCCAAATTAGGTTTCGAAATACGAAATCCCAATTTGCCTGATTTGGGAATTCGAATGGATTTCAAAACCCTAATTATCCTGATTTGGGGATTGGAATCCAAAATCCCTAATTATCTAATTTGGATTCGAATTGGAAATCCCCTAATTACTGAATTGGATCATCCATTCCTGATGCACAGTGTCTCTGAGGCCTGTCTCCGGAAAATGCTGCCACTTGTAAGCATCATCTTTGATTTGTGTGACAATTCTTCTAGACTTCCAAAGGAATCTTGGCAAGCATTTAAGGGTGTGTTTGCATTGGATTTCTGTAGGTATTTTCCCAGGACAAGTCTATCTATGCAGCTGTTGAGGATGCATTCATCACAATTTATTTGATGAGAAACCCTACAGAAACTTCTGCAAATCTATTGAACCTTGCTATAGAATCTAGTATCAGCGATCTAGCAGCTCTAGAATTTATAGTTGGTTCCTTGGTATCTAAGGGGGATATTTCTACAAGAACGGTATGTTTATTCGATTGTCATAATTTCAGGTACTGCTTCCATCAATATGATTCACTCACTTTGCTATAGAAGTTATGCATTGGTGTTCTTTTGGCATTCTTTGACATGCATAGTTAGACACTTAGACTAAGAACTACGAGTGCTGATTTCTGCACACTTAAGGGCCTGTTTTCTTCACCAATTACCATGGTAATGTAAAGAAAATGTGCAGTAATTACAAATTGCTTTACCTGCTTTCTGAGTCTGACTACATCTGCATTTGACCACTGATTGCTGTGGTAAATTGTAATGATGGCATTTTTACATTACCTGAATGTCAAATCATCACAAAAATACACTGATGTTGCTGTTTGGATTCGAAAATTTTACAGTAATTACATATTGATTGGGATTATTTCAATGGATAGAAACCTTTGACATGATTGGGCCATTTATGTGGATCCGAACCGTTCATATGATTTGGCTCATTTGGTGATCCAAATGCATGATTTGTGCTTTTTAAGTGATCCAAACTCATCGTATGATATGTTAAGTTAATCTATGTTGTTAATATTGTTGAGATCAATTCTCAGTGATCCACACTGCTAATTTTGTAGAGCCCTCTTTTAACTTTACAAACAATTTTAATGATCGGGCCTATTGTTGCTGATCCTTCATTATTGCTTCTAGTTTAGTTAATCTATATTATACATATTATAGAGATCAGTTCTCAGTGATCCATACCGTTAATGTTGTAGAGCCCTCTTTAACTTTACAAACAATTTTAAATGATCGGGCCTGATTTCGTCAATCCTTCATTTTATTGGATCCAATATAGTTGGTTGAGGTGATTCAACTATTGGGGGATGTACAGTGATGAATTTTCCATTTTCAGAGACTTTGGTTTAAGAGTCGGCTATAGTTGGTCCATTTTAGAATTCAAGCTATTTTAGTGATCCACACCATTCGAATTAAGGCATACACTTAACAAATCAATCGGTGAATGTCGCATGAACCAAAAGTTACTAGTGATTCAAATTTTGCTAATGATTGGGCTCATTTTCAGCGGCACATACCTTTGATGTGCTTGAACCATTTCAAGTGATCTCAACCGTTCATATGGTTAGTCTTTTTTTTTTTTGTGATCCATACTCTTCATATGATTAGAGTCGTTTCGGTGATGTAAACCATTCATTAGTTGAGGCCTTTTTTAGTGATCCAAACCAGTTGGTATACTTATGCCTCTTTTCACCAATCCATTAAGTTCATCTTTTGATACTTAGGCCTCTATTCATTAATACAACACTTAATATTTTGGAGTTGTTTTCAGTGATCTAAACCCTTCATTTGATTGGATCTAGATCGGTTTGATGTAATCAGGCCTTTGTTTACCTATCTTATCACTTAATGCTATATACTCCTTGTTGGATTGCACAAGCGTAGAAAAATGTTAGGAGAGGATGTATCTCGTCTCGGAATTATGATCATTTTCGATAATCCAAACTGGTTACATGATTCATCAGTATTTAGTGATTCAAATTATTAATAAGGCAGAGTTTGTTTCCAATAATATGACCCACTCATATGATTTTGTAGGACCCTCTTCATCTTTACAAATGACTCAAAACTATTCATATGATTTGGCCCATTTCTAGTGATCCAAACGTTTGACATGCTTGAGCCATTTCAATGGCTCAAAACCTTTGACGTGCTTTGGCCATCTCAGCGGATTTGAACTTCTTATACGATTCGACACATTCAGCGATCCAAATACGTCATATGATTCGTGCTGCTGTTAGTGATCTAAACTCATCATATTATTGAAGCCTCTTCACATGACCCATCCCAATGGATATGTTAAACTGATCCATCGATTCATAATATTTGAGGTTGGTTCTTAGTGATCCACATCGTTAATTTTAATAGGACCCACTTCCGTTCTATCCACAATTCAAACAGTCAGGCTTCTTTTTACAACGATACAAATTTATATGATTTGGCCCATTTCTATTGATCTAAACCTTTGACATGGGCCATTTCGATGGATAAAAAACATTGACATGCTTGTTCCATTCACTGGATCCAAATTGTTCATATTATTCGGATCATTCGATGATACAAACTCATCATATGATTGAAGCTGCTGTTCATGATCCAAACTCATCATATGATTGAAGTTCTTTTTCGTGATCCATGGCAATGGATATGCTAAGTTGATCCACGCCCTAAAATTTTTAGGACCCTCTTAAGCTTTACAAATGATCCAAACCGTTCATATGATTTGGCCCATTTCAGCGGATTTGAACTTCTTAAACGATTCGGCCCATTCAACGATACCAATGCATCTTATGATTCGTGTTGCTGTTAGTGATCTAAACTCATCATATGATTGTAGCCTATTTCCATGACCCATCCCAATGGATATGTTAAGTCGATCCATCTATTCATAATATTTGAAGTTGGTTCTTAGTGATCCACATTGTTAATTTTGTAGGACCATCTTCAATTCTATCCACAATTCAAATAGTTTGGTTTCTTTTACAAGGATCCAAATTCATATGATTTGGCCCATTTCTAGCGATCCAAACCTTTGACATGGGCCATTTCGATGGATAAAAAGCATTGACATGCTTGGGCCATCTACTGGATCCAAATTGTTCATATGATTCGGCTCATTTGGCGATCCAAACTCATCATACGATTGAAGCTGCTTTTCATGATCCAAACTCATCATATGATTGAAGTTTTTTTTCGTGATCCATGGCAATGGATATGCTAAGTTGATCCATGCCCTAAAATTTTTAGGACCCTCTTAAGCTTTACAAAATGACCCAAACTGTTCATATGATTTGGCCCATTTCTAGTGATCCAATCATTTCACATGCTTGGGCCATTTCAATGGATCAAAACCGTTGACATGCTTGGGCCATTTCAGCGGATTTGAACTTCTTAAATGATTCGGCCCATTCAACGATACAAATGCATCTTTTGATTCGTGTTGCTGTTAGTCATCTAAACTCATCATAAGATTGTAGCCTATTTCCATGACCCATCCCAATGGATATGTTAAGTCGATCCATCTATTCATAATATTTGAAGTTGGTTCTTAGTGATCCACATCGTTAATTTTGTAGGACCATCTTCAATTCTATCCACAATTCAAACAGTTAGGTTTCTTTTTACAAGGATCCAAATTCATATGATCTGGCCCATTTCTAGTGATCCAAACCTTTGACACGGGCCATTTCGATGGATAAAAAACATTGACATGCTTGGGCCATCTACTGGATCCAAATTGTTCATATGATTCGGCTCATTTGGCGATCCAAACTCATCATACGATTGAAGCTGCTTTTCATGATCCAAACTCATCATATGATTGAAGTTCTTTTTCGTGATCCATGGCAATGGATATGCTAAGTTGATCCATAACCTAAAATTTTTAGGACCCTCTTAAGCTCTACAAATGATCCAAACTGTTCATATGATTTGGCCCACTTCTAGTGATCCAATCATTTCACATGCTTGGGCCATTTCAATGGATCAAAACCTTTGACATGCTTGGGCCATTTCAGCGGATTTGAACTTCTTAAATGATTCTGCCCATTCAACGATACAAATGAATCTTTTGATTCGTGTTGCTGTTAGTGATTTAAACTCATCATATGATTGTAGCCTATTTCCATGACCCATCCCAATGGATATGTTAAGTCGATCCATCTATTCATAATATTTGAAGTTGGTTCTTAGTGATCCACATCGTTAATTTTGTAGGACCATGTTCAATTCTATCCACAATTCAAACAGTTAGGTTTCTTTTTACAAGGATCCAAATTCATATGATTTGGCCCATTTCCAGTGACCCAAACCTTTGACATGGGCCATTTTGATGGATAAAAAACATTGACATGCTTGGGCCATCTACTGGATCCAAATTTTTCATATGATTCGGCTCATTTGGCGATCCAAACTCATCGTACGATTGAAGCTGCTTTTCATGATCCAAACTCATCATATGATTGAAGTTGCTATTCATGATCCATGGCAATGGATTTGCTAAGATGATTCATGCCCTAAATTTTGTAGGACCATCTTCAGCTTTACAAATGATTCAAGCTGTTCATATGATTTGGCCCATTTCTAGTGATCCAAACCTTTCACATGCTTGGGCCATTTCAATGGATCAAAACCTTTGATGTGCTTTGGCCATTTCAACGGATTTGAACTTCTTATACGATTCGGCACATTCAGCGATCCAAATACATCATATGATTTGTGTTGCTATTAGTGATCCAAACTCATCATATGATTGAAGCCTCTTTTCATGATCCGAATTCATCATATGATTGAAGTTGCTATTCATGATCTATGGCAATGGATATTCTAAGTTGATCCATGTCCTAAATTTTGTCGGACCATCTTCAGCTTTACAAAATATTCAAACAGTTCATATGATTTGGCCCATTTATACTGATGCAAACCTTTGACATGCTTGGGCCATTTCAATGGATCAAAACCTTTGACGTGCTTTGGCCTTTTCAACGAATTTGAACTTCTTATATGATTCAGCACATTCAGCGATCCAAATACATCTTATGATTCGTTGCTGCTGTTAGTGATCTAAACTCATCATATGATTGAGGCCTTTTTCCATGACCCATCCCAATGGGTACGTTAAGTCGATCCATCTATTCATAATATTTGAAGTTGGTTCTTAGTGATCCACATCGTTAATTTTGTAGGACCATCGTCAATTCTATATACAATTCAAACAGTCAGGTTTCTTTTTACAAGGATCCAAATTCATATGATTTGGCCCATTTCTAGTGATCCAAACTTTTGACATGGGCCATTTCGATGGATAAAAAACATTGACATGCTTGGGCCATCTATTGGATCAAAATTTTCATATGATTCGGCTCATTTGGCGATTCAAACTCATCATACGATTGAAGCCGCTTTTCATGATCCAAACTCATCATATGATTGAAGTTGCTATTCATGATCCATGGCAATGAATATGCTAAGTTGATGCATGCCCTAAATTTTGTAGGACCATCTTCAACTTTACAAATCATTCAAACTGTTCATATGATTTGGCCCATTTCTAGTTATCCAAACCTTTGACATGCTTGGTCCATTTCAATGGATCAAAACCTTTAACGTGCTTTGCCCATTTCAGCGGATTTGAACTTCTTATATGATTCGGCACATTCAGCGATCCAAATACATCATATGATTCGTGCTGCTGTTAGTGATCTAAACTCATCATATGATTGAAGCCTCTTTCCGTGACCCATCCAAATGGATATGTAAGGTGATCCATCTATTCATAATATTTGAGGTTGGTTCTCAGTGATCCACATCGTTAATTTTAATATGACCCTTTTCCGCCACAATTCAAACAGTCAGGTTTCTTTTTACAACGATACAAATTTATATGATTTGGCCCATTTCTATTGATCTAAACCTTTGACATGGGCTATTTCGATGGATAAAAAACATTGACATGGAGGAATTTATTCATAGAATATTTTGACCTTTTGCCATTGAATGCAGGCCGTTGAGGTATTTCCCTTCGTAACTGTCTATTTGTTAGCTACTAAGTTTAGACTTACAATATTTTCTTGTTCAAGATATTTTGTGCCTAGGTTAATTGCAATTGGCCTGTTTTCATATGATTTCAATCCATTCATAGGTTAGGCATATTTTTCAATGATCTAAACTATTTATACGATTGATCTAATTTCTTGTGATCCTTAGTGGTCTCTTATAACAGGGCCCTTATTTTGTTTTCCAAATCATTTGCACAATTGGGCTTGTTTTCAATGATCCAAACCTTGATATCATGTAGACCATTTCCAGTGGTAAAAACTATATGCTCAAGTGTCCAATTTGAATGATCTAAGCCATTGATAAGGGCTCATTTATTCCAATTCTGACTCTTCATATGGCTGACCCATATTAGTGATAGAAACCATTAATATGGTTAGGCCTGTTTACGGTGATCTAAATTGCTCATATGATTTGGCCTTTCTCTAGTGATCCAAACCTATGATATGATTGGGCCATTTCAGCAGATCCAAACTATTCATATGAGTGGGCTCATATTTGTCGATCAACGTGCTTGATATGTTAAGTTGATTCATAACTTTCATTTGATCGAGTTGGTTCAAAGTGGTCAATATTTCTATATTCTAGGGCCCTTATTCATTGCTATAAACTATTCAAATGATTGGACTTGTTTTCAATCCAAACCATTGATTTGATAGCTTCATTTATGTAATCCAAACTATCTATAGAGTTAGTCTTGTGCTCAACAAATTAATTTTTGGGTGCCTCATGTACAAAAAATCGTTAGTGATTCAAATTGTTCTTATGATAGGTCTTGTTTTCAGTCACACAAATCTTTGATATGAGTGCAACTATTCACGAGATTAAAGTCATTCATATTCTTGTCTGTTTTAAGTAATCTAAACCCCTTCATTTGATTGGAGTAAACTTGGGTCTTTGTTTACTAAGCCAATGAATGAAAGTTTTATACTCTTTGTTGGGTTGCACAATCACGAGATTAAAGTCATTCGTATACTTGTCTGTTTTAAGTAATCTTAACCCCTTCATTTGATTGGAGTAAACTTGGGTCTTTGTTTACTAAGCCAATGAATGAAAGTTTTATACTCTTTGTTGGGTTGCCCAAGCACAAAAATTCGTTTTAAGTAATCTTAACCCCTTCATTTGATTGGAGTAAACTTGGGTCTTTGTTTACTAAGCCAATGAATGAAAGTTTTATACTCTTTGTTGGGTTGCCCAAGCACAAAAATTCGTTATGGGAGGAGTAATCTTGGAAATCATTGTGCTCATTTTCAACAACCCTGCTAATCATACGATTGAGAAGTTTTTGGTGATTAAGTCGTTAATATGGTAGATTCTGTTTCCATCAATCTAAGCCGTTCATTTGGTTTGGCTTGTTTTGTGACACAACCCTTGGTGGATCCGTAATTGCGGTTTCACTCATTAGAGACTATTGAATGCATGAGTCATGCACAATGGGCCCATTTTCAATTATTCAAGCCATTAATTAATCTCTTGTTCCATTTTCAATTATTCAAGCCATTAATTAATCTTTTGTTCCATTTTTCCTGGTAGAAACCATTCTTATGGTTGGGTCCCTTTATAGTGACCTAAGCCATTAATCACGTAGCTCGCTTTTAGTGATGCAAACTATTTATAGGGAGGTCCCATTTTTACTAACCAAATAGTTTATAAAGATGGGCCTATCTTTTGAAATGCTTGGGCCATTTGAAGTTATCCAATTGAGCTAACCTTCTAAAATGCTTGGGTTGGTTGGAGTAAATCAAATCATTCATATTGCCCGCTCTTTTTAAGTGATCCAAACCCTCTATATAATTCAAGCCATTTTAGTGATCCACATCCTTCATATTATTGAGGCTGTTTCTAGTGATCCAAATCAGTTAATATCCTAAGGTCCATGGTTCAACAATCCATGTAGACTTATCCGAACCCTTTACATTGGTCCGTTTTAGTGATCCAAACTCGTCTTACTGTTGGGGCCCTTTTTAGTCATCTAAATTAATTGACATTTTAAGGCTTATGTTCATTAATCTAAGCAAATGATCTATAGCCTATGTTGGTTGGATTGGTCCGCCACTAATGTCAACCATGAATATTATGCTAAGGCCCATGCCTCGCAATTCAAATAGGCGGTGTGATTGAAACCTGGACGCATCTGTAATTGTGTTTTCACGCATTTGAGACAAGTGCACGAATCATGCACAATGGGCCTATTTTCAATTATGCAAACGATTAATATCTCTTGCTCCATTTTTACTGGTAGAAACCATTCTTATGGTTGGTTCCTTTGCAGTAATCCAGACTGTTAATCACTCACTTCTAATGATGCGAGCTACTTATAGGAATGGTACCACTTTCATTAACCAAACCATTTGTAGGATAAGCTAACCTTTTGAAATGCTTGGACCATTCAAAGTTATCCAATGCGGCCAAACTTTTAAAATGCTTTCATAGTTTGGAGTGATCTAAATTGTTCATATTAGTGGTTCTTTTTAAGTGGTCTAAATGAATCTTTAAATCATCCTTGATTTGTCTATGTTAAGTCAAACTGAGCGGTTGTCACTTCTCTCTTTTTAATAAATAGGTTGGGCAATTTTTTTTAGCATGTTGGATGATCTTTGCAAGCTTTGAGTCAACTTAGCAATTCTGCAACCTGAGGGAACTAGCTCGCTAAACTATTAATATTTTTTTAGTTAAGTGATGTGTTTATTAGTGTTTAGGAAGGAATGCAACTTTTTCTCTAATGAAACTTTTTAAGCTCGAAGTTAGCAATTCGCAACATGAGGTAACTAGCTTGGCATATTTTCTATATTTTTTTAGGTTATAGTGATATGTTTATAATTAGATCAGAGTACAAATGCACTTTGTTTCTTAACGAGTCCTTTTTCTTGGCATGTTCCTAATGAAATTTGTTTCTTTTTCATCTAGTTTTGATAGGCACCTTACCGGTTTATGACAATTGTTCTTTTATGCTTACTATATCTCCAATAGAACTCAATTAGGCTGTTCTTTTGTCTCATGCCTTATCTATTGTTTTAATCACACCATTAAATTTTTTTTTAAAAATTTAATTTAATTTAATTTTTTTCTGGTGTTTCAGCTTCTTTGCATTCAAGCGGTTTGTTCGATTTACTAAGAGAATGATGAAGCTTGTTGGTTTCCATCATATTCATCAGGGTTTTAATTCTTCCATGAGTGAGATTTTTCTTAACACTTTTCTTGTTATTAATTGATCATGGAATTATTGTTTTGAATTTTAAGGATCTTATTTGATTATATTGGGGGTTGATATGTAGAGATTCTATTATTCCCTTTTAGTTATAATACCATGCAGTTACCATTTGTGATGGTTCAACATATGTACTTGCTGTTTTTTTTTTTTTTATATACTTGTCCATGTTTGTTTGCCTCTGCTTGTTTCAATGGTTTGCTAGTTTTATTCAATTACTTTAAAGATACACTATTAGAATGATTTGAATAGTTTTTCATTTCTATGATGGGAAATAGTTTCTATGATAATGTTACATTCAATTTATAGCTGTAGTTGTAGATTGTAAGTTAATTTTTAATGGTACACTAGATTAAATTATCCAATTAGTTGAGGTGACTTGGTGTCCCTTGGGAGATGTAGAATGACGACTTCTCTTTTTAGTGGCTTTAGGACAATAGTCGGCTACATTGGTTTATTTTATGTGACCTAATCTATTGGATATCATGTGGACCATTTCTAACGATGCAAACTATTTGCATAATTTGGTCCAATTTGAACGGTCCATCGTTGATATGAGTGGGCTCATTTTATTAAATTCAAACTATTCTTGTGGTTGGCCTGCATTTAGTGATCCGAATTGCCGTCATGGTCGTATTCTTTTACAATAATCCAAAATGTTTATAGGATTTAGCTCATTTCTACTAATCTAAACCTCTAATTTGCTTGGGGCGTTTAAGTATTGGAACCTTTGCCATAAGTGGGCCATTTTAGTCGATTCAAACCATTCATATGATTGGGTGATTCGGTGGTCCAAATGCTTTTCATTATCCATGTCAATGCTTATGTTAAGTCGATCCATGCCCTAAATTTTGTAGGACCCTCCTACTTTACAAATGATCCTAACCGTTCATATGATTTGGTCAATTTACATTGGTCCAAACCTTTTACATGCGTGGGCCATTTTAATGGATCGAAACCTTTGACGTGCTTGGGACATTTCAGCGGATTTGAACTTCTTATGTGATTCGTCCCATTCAGCGATCCAAATGCATCATATGATTCATGCTGTTGTTAATTATGTAAACTCATCATATGATTGAAGCCTCTTTCCATGACCCATCCCAATGAATATGTTAAATTGATCTATCTATTCGTAATATTTGAGGTTGGTTCTCAGTGATCCACATCGTTAATTTTGTAGGACCCTGTCCAGTTCTATACACAATTCAAACAATCAAATTTTTTTTTTTCACAACTATCCAAATTCATATCATTTGGCCCATGTCTAGTGATCCAAACCTTTGAAATGGGCTATTTCAATGGATAAAAACATTGACATGCTTGGGCCATTCAGTTGATCCGAATTGTTGATATGATTTGGCTCATTCGGCGATCCAAACTCATTATACAATTGATGTTGCTTTTAATGATCCAAAGTCATCAGATGATTGATGCTACGTTCCATGATTCATGGCAATGGATATGGTTGAACCATGCGCTAAATTTTGTAGGACTCTCTTAAGCTTTACAAACGATCCAAACTGTTCTTATGATTCGTCGCATTTGTAGTGATCCAAACCTTTGACATGCTTGGGCTATTTCAGTTGATTTGAATTTCTTGTATGTTTCGGCCCATTCAGCGATCCAAATGCATCTTATGATTCGCGCTGATATTAGTGATATAAACTCATGATATGATTGAAACCTCTTTCCTTACCCATCCCAATGGATATGTTAAGTTGATCCATCTATTCAAAATATTTGAGATTGGTTCTCAGTGATACACATTGTTAATTTTGTAGGACCCTCTTCAGTTCTTTACACAATTTAAACAATCAGGTTTCTTTTTACAACGATAAAAATTCATAGGATTTGGCCCATTTATAATTATCCAAACCTTTGAAATGGGCCATTTTGATGGATAAAAAACATTGACATGCTTCGGCCATTCGGTGGATCGAAATCGTTAATATGATTCAGCTCATTCGCGTCCAAGCTCATCATACAATTGATGCTGCTTTTCATGATCCAAAACTCATTATATGATTGAAGCTGCTTTTCATTATACATGTCAATGCTTGTCTTAAGTTGATCCATGCCCTAAATTTTGCTATTACCCTCTTGAACTAGACAAATGATCCAAACTGTTCATATGATTTGGTCAATTTCTAGTGATCCAAACCTTTTACATGTGTGGGCCATTTTAATGGATCAAAACCTTTGATGTGCTTGGGCCATTTCAGCGGATTTGAACTTCTTATATGATTCGTCCTATTTAGCAATCCAAATGCATCATATGATTCGTGCTGCTGTTAGTGATATAAAATCATCATATGATTGAAGCCTCTTTCCATGACCCATCCCAATGAATATGTTACATTGATCCATCTATTCGTAATATTTGAGGTTGGTTCTCAGTGATCCACATCGTTAATTTTGTAGGACCCTCTTTAGTTCTATACACAATTCAGGCAATCAGGTTTCTTTTAATAATGATCCAAATTCATATCATTTGGCCCATTTCTAATGATCCAAACCTTTGAAATGGGCCATTTTGATGGATAAAAAACATTGACATACTTGGGCCATTCAGTGGATCCGAATTGTTGATATGATTTGGCTCATTCGACGATCTAATCTCATTATACAATTGATGATGTTTATAATGATCCAAACTCATCAGATGATTGAAGCTGCTTTACATGATCCATGGCAATGGACATGCTAAGTGGATCCATTTGCTAAATTTTGTAGGACCCTTATAAGCTTTACAAATGATCCAAACTGTTCATATGATTTGGCCCATTTGTAATGATCCAAACCTTTGACATGCTTGGGCCATTTCAGTTGATTTGAATTTCTTATATGTTTTGGACCATTCAACGATCCAAATGCATCTTATGATTCGCGTTGATATTAGTGATCTGAACTCATCATATGATTGAAACCTCTTTCCTTGACCCATCCCAATGGATATGTTAAGTTGATCCATCTATTCATAATATTTGAGGTTGGTTCTCAGTGATACACATCGTTAATTTTGTAGGACCCTCTTCAATTCTTTACACAATTCAAATAATCAGGTTTGTTTTTACAACGATCTAAATTCATATGATTTGGCCCATGTCTAATGATCTAAACCTTTGAAATGGGCCATTTCGATAGATAAAAAAACATTGACATGCTTGGGCCATTCAGTGGATCAAAATTGTTTATATGATTCGGTTCATTCCTGATCCAACCTAATCATACGATTGAAGCTGCTTTTCATGATCCATGGCAATGGATATGCTAAGTTGATCCATGCCCTAAATTTTGTACGACACTCTTCAGCTTTACAAACGATCCAAACAGTTCATATGATTTGGCTCATTTCTAGTGATCCAAACCTTTGATGATTCGGCCCATTCAGCGATCCAAATGCATCTTATGATTCATCCTGCTATTAATGATCTAAACTCATCATATGATTGAAGCCTCTTTCGATGAACCATCCTAATAGATATGTTCAATTGATCCATCTATTCATAATATTTGAGGCTGGTTCTCAATGATCCACATTGTTAATTTTGTAGGTCCCTCTTCAGTTCTATACACAATTCAAACAATTAGGTTTCTTTTTACAACGATCCAAATTCATATCATTTGGCCCATTTCTAGTGATCCAAACCTTTTAAATGGGCCATTTCGATGGATAGAAAACATTGAAATGCTTGGGCCATTCAGTGAATCAAAATTGTTTATACGATTCGGCTCATTCGCGATCCAAACTAATCATACGATTGAAGATACTTTTCATGATCCAAACTCATTATTTGATTGAAGCTGCTTTTCATTATCCATGTCAATGCTTAGGTTAAGTTGATCCCCGCCCTAAATTTTGGTAGGACCTGCTTCAACTTTACATATGATCCAAATCGTTCATATGATTTGGTCAATTTCTAGTGGTCCAAACCTTTTGCATGCGTGGACCATTTTAGTGAATCAAAACCTTTGACGTGCTTGGGCAATTTCAACGGATTTGAACTTCTTATATGATTCGTCCCATTTAGCGATCCAAATGCATCATATGATTTGTGTTGCTATTAGTGATCTAAACTCATCATATGATTGAAGCCTCTTTCCATGACCCATTCCAATGGATATGTTAAGTTGATCCATTTTTTCGTAATATTTGAGGTTGGTTCGCAGTGATCCACATCATTAATTTTGTAGGACCCTCTTCAGTTTTATACACAATTCAAACAATCAATTTTCTTTTAACAACGATCCAAATTCATATGATTTGGCCCATTTCTAGTCATCCAAACCTTTGAAATGGGCCATTTTGATGGATAAAAACATTGACATGCTTTGTCCATTTTGTGGATCCAAATTGTTCATATGATTCGTCTCATTCGCTATCCAAACTCATCATATGATTGGAGTTGCTTTTCATGATCCAAACTGATCATATGATTGAAACTACTTTTCATGATCCATGGTAATGGATATGCTAAGTTGATCCATTCCCTAAATTTTGTAGGACCCTCTTCAACTTTACAAAAGATCGAAATTATCCATATGATTTCGCCCATTTCTAATGATCCAAACCTTTGACATGCTTGGGCCATTTTAACGGATTTGAACTTCTTCTATGATTCGCCCCATTCAGCGATCCAAATGCATCATATGATTCGTGCTAGTGTTACTGATCTAAAGTCATCATATGATTGAACCTCTTTCCATGACCCATCCCAATGGATATGTTAAGGTGATCCATCTATTCGTAATATTCGAGGTTGTTTCTCAGTGATCCACATCGTTAATTTTGTAGGAACCTCTTCAGTTCTAAACACAGTTCAAATAATCAGGTTTCTTTTTACAACGATCCAAATTTGTATGATTTGGACCATTTCTAGTGATTCAAACCTTTGACATGGGCCATTTCGATGTATAAAAAGCGTTGACATGCTTGGGCCAATCAGTGGATCCAAATTGTTCATTTGATTCGCAGCTCATTCGGCTATCCAAACTCATCATACTATTGGAGTTGCTTTTCATGATCCAAACTCGACATATGATTAAAGCTGATTTTCATGATCTGTGGCAATAGATATGTTAAGTTGATCTATGCCGTAAATTTTGTAGGACCCTCATCAGCTTTACAAATAATCCAAACTATTCATATTATATTATTTGGCCCATTTTTAGTGATTCAAACCATTGACATGCTTGGGCCATTTCAATGGATCAAAACTTTTCATGTGCTTGGGCCATTTCAGCAGATTTGAACTACTTATATGATTTGGCCTATTCAGCGATCCAAATGCATCATATGATTCGTGCTGTTGTTAGTGATCTAAACTCATCAAATGATTGAAGCCTCTTTGCATGACTCATCCCAATGGATATGTTAAGTTGATCCATCTATTCCTAATATTTGAGGTTGGTTGTTAAGTTGATCCATGCCATAAATTTTGTAAGACCCTTATCAACTTTCCAAATAATCCAAACTATTCATATTATATTATTTGGCCCATTTTTAGTGATTCAAACCATTGACATGCTTGGGCCATTTTAGTGGATCAAAACCGTTCACGTGCTTGGGCCATTTCAACGGATTTGAACTTCTTATATGATTTAGCCTATTCAGCGATCCAAATGCATCATATGATTCGTGCCGTCGTTAGTTATCTAAACTCATCAAATGATTGAAGCCTCTTTCCATGACTCATCCCAATGGATATGTTAAGTTGATCCATCCATTCCTAATATTTGAAGTTGGTTGTTAGTGATGCACATCGTTAATTTTGTAGTACCCCATTCAATTCTATACACAATTCAAACAATCAGGTTTCTTTTTACAACGATCCAAATTCATATGATTCGTCCCATTTCTAGTGATCCAAACCTTTAACATGAGCCATTTTGATGGATAAAAAACATTGACATGGGCCATTCAATGGATCCTAATTGTTCATATGATTCACTTCATTCGGCGATCCAAACTCATCATACGATTGAAGCTGCTCTTCACGATCGAAACTCATCGTATGATTAAAGTTGTTTTTCATGATCCATGGCAATGGATTTGGTAAGTTGATCCATGCCCTAAATTTTGTAGTACCGTCATCAGTTTCACAAATTATCCAAAGTTTTCATATGATTTGGCCCATTCCTAGTGATCCAAACCTTTGACGTGCTTGGGCCATTTCAATGGATCAAAACCTTACGTGCTTGGGCCATTTCAGCGGATTTGAAGTTCTAATATGATTAGCCCCATTCAGTGATCCAAATGCATCATATGATTTGTGTTGTTGTGAGTGATCTAAACTCATGATAAGATTGAAGCGTCTTTCCATGACCCATCCCAATGGATATGTTAAGTTGATCCATCGATTTGTAATATTTGAGGTTGGTTCTCAGTGATCCATATCGTTAATTTTGTAAGACCCTCTTCAGTTCTATACACAATTGAAACAACCAAGTTTCTTTTACAACGATCCAAATTCATATGATTTGTCCCATTTCCAGTGATCCAAACCTTAGAAATGGGCCATTTCGATGGACAAAAATCATTGACATGCTTGGGCCATTCAGTGTATCCAAATTGTTTGTATGATTTGGCTCATTAGGCAATCTAAACTCATCCAACCATCAAGGCTGCTTTTCGTGTTCGAAATTCATCATATGATTGAAGCTGCTTTTCATGATCCATGTCAATGGGTATGTTAAGTTGATCCATGCCCTAAATTTTGTAGGAACCTTTTCAGCTTTACAAATGATCGAAAATGTTCACATGATTTGGCCCATTTCTAGTGATCCAACCCTCTGACATGCTTGGGCCATTTCAATGGATTTGAACTTCTTATATGATTCAGTCCATTCAGCGATCCAAATGCATCTTATGATTCGTGCTGTTGGTAATGATCTGAAGTCATCATATGATTGAAGCCTTTCTCCATGACCCATCCCAATGGATATGTTAAGTTGATCCATCTATTCATAATATTTGAGGCTGGTTCTCAGTGATCCACATCGTTAATTTTATAAGACCATCTTCAATTCTATACACAATTTAAAATGTCAGGTTTCTTTTTACAAGGATCCAAATTCATATGATTTGACCCATTTCTAGTGATCCAAACCTTTGACATGGGCCATTTCGATGGATAAAAAACATTAACATGATTGGGCCATCTACTGGATCCAAATTGTTCATATGATTCGACTTATTTGGCGATCCAAACTCATCTTACGATTGAAGCTGCTTTTCATGATCCAAACTCATCATATGATTGAAGTTGCTATTCATGATCCATGGCAATGGATATGCTAAGTTGATCCATGCCCTAAATTTTGTAGGACCATCTTCAGCTTTACAAATGATTCAAACTGTTCATATGATTTGGCCCATTTCTAGTGATCCAAACCTTTGACATGCTTGGGCCATTTGAATGGATCAAAATCTTTGTCGTGCTTTGGCCATTTCAGCAGATTTGAAGTTCTTATACTATTCGGCACATTCAACGATCCAAATACATCATTTGATTCGTGGTGTTGTTTGTGATCTAAACTCATCATATGAGTGAAGCCTCTTTCCATGACCCATCCCAATGGGTATGTTAAGCTGATCCATCTATTCATAATATTTGAGGTTGGTTCTTAGTGATCCACATCGTTAATTTTAATATGACCCTCTTCCATTCTATCCACAATTCAAACAGTCAAGGTTCTTTTTGCAACGATACAAATTGATATGATTTGGCTCATTTCTATTGATCTTAACCTTTGACATGAGCCATTTCGATGGATAAAAAACATTGACATGCTTGGGCCATTCAATGTATCCAAAATTTTCATATTATTCGGATCATTCGGTGATACAAACTCATCATACGATTGAAGCTGCTGTTCTTGTTCCAAACTCATCATATGATTGAAGTTGTTTTTCGTGATCTATGGCAATGGATATGCTAAGTTGATCCATTCCCTAAATTTTGTAGGACCCTCTTAAGCTTTACAAATGATCCAAATTGTTCATAAGATTTGGCCAATTTCTAGTGATCCAATCATTCAACATGCATGGGCCATTTTAATGGATCAAAACCTTTGTCGTGCTCATGTCATTCCAGCGGATTTAAACTTCTTATATAATTCAGCCCATTCAATGATACAAATGCTTCTCATGATTCGTGCTGTTGTTAGTCATCTAAACTCATCATATGATTGAAGCCTCTTTCCATTACCCACCCCAATTGATATGTTAGGTTTATCCATCTATTTTTAATATTCGAGGTTGGTTCTAAGTTATCCACATCGTTAATTTTCTTGGACTCTCTTCAGTTCTATACACAATTCAATCAGTCAGGTTTCTTTTTATAAGGATCCAAATTCATTTGATTTGGCCCATTTCTAGTGATCCAAACCTTTGACGTGGGCAATTTCGACGGATAAAAAACCTTTGACGTGCTTTGGCCATTTCAGCGGATTTGAACTTCTTATACAATTCGGCACATTCAGCGATCCAAATACATCATATGATTTGTTGTGCTGCTTGTGATCTAAACTCATCATATGATTGAAGCCTCTTTCCATGACCCATCCCAATGGATATGTGAAGCTGATCCATCTATTCATAATATTTAAGGTTGGGTCTTAGCGATCCACATCGTTAATTTTAATATGACCCTCTTCCGTTCTATCCACAATTCAAACAGTCAAGTTTCTTTTTACAACGATACAAATTGATATGATTTGGCCCATTTCTATTGATCTAAACCTTTGACATGGGCCATTTCTTTTTTTAGCATGTTGGATGATCTTTGCAAGCTTTGAGTCAACTTAGCAATTCTGCAACCTGAGGGAACTAGCTTACTAAACTATTAATATTTTTTGGGTTAAGTGATGTGTTTATTAGTGTTTAGGAAGGAATGGAACTTTTTCTCTAATGTAACTTTGTAAGCTCGAAGTTAGCAATTTGCAACATGATGGAACTAGCTTGCCATATTTTCTATATTTTTCGGTTATAGTGATATGTTTATAATTAGAGCAGAGGACAAAATGCACTTTGTTTCTTAATGAATCCTTTTTCTTGGCATGTTCCTAATGAAATTTGTTTCTTTTTCATCTAGTTTTGATAGGCACCTCACTGGTTTATGACAATTGTTCTTTTATGCTTAATATATCTCCAAAAGAACTTAATTAGGCTATTCTTTTGTCTCATGGTTTATCTATTGTTTTAATCACACCATTTTAATTTTTTGTTTCAGCTTCTTTGCATTCAAGCGTTTTGTTAGATTTACTAAGAGAACGATGAAGCTTGTTGGTTTCCATCGTATTCATCAGGGTTTTAATTCTTCTATTAGTGAGATTTTTCATAACACTTTTCTTGTTATTAATTGATAATGGAATAATTGTTTTGAATTTTAGGGATCTAATTTGATTATATTGGGGGTTGATATGTGGGGACTCTATTCTTCCCTTTTAGTTATAATACCATGTAGTTACCATTTGTGAGGATTCAACATATGTACATGAGGTTTACCCACACACACACACACATTGTCCATCATGTTTGTTTGCCTCTGCTTATTTCAATGGTTTGGTAGTTTTAGTCGATTACTTTAAAGATACACTATTAGAATTATGTGAATAGCTTTTCATTTCTATGAAGGGGACTAGTTTCTATGATAATGTTACATTTAATTTATTAGTGTAGTTGTAAGTTAATTTTTTATGGTACACTAGATTAAATTATCCAATTAGTTAAGGTGATTTGGTGTCCCTTGGGCTTATGTTCGGTGATACAAATCGTTTTTATGGTAGTGTGTTGGGTGATCTAAACCATTCATACGATGTGGCCAGTTTTCATTATCTCAAACTTTTAATTTAATATGCATGGATCATTTCAATTGATCCAATCCATTCATGTGGTTGGTTTATAGTGATCCAAATCCTTAATACGATTGGGGCCATTTTCAGTTTATCCAAACTCTTCGTATGATTTAGGTTGTTTCTAGTGATTCCTATGATTTAGGTCGTTTCTAGTGAGCTTAATCAAGTGATATAATAATACACGTTTTCAACAATGAAATCTCTGACTAGTCACATGATTGAGGTTGTTTTCAATGACGCGAGCTGATTGATTTGCTAAGTTGATCTTTATCATTCACATGATTGACTATTTGTAAACTTGTTCAAATGATTGTGCCAATTTTCTATGATCCAAACCATCCATACGATTGTTTCATTACCATGATTGTGTACATTTTTAGTGATGGTAACCGTTGGTATGGTTGGGACCTTATTTAGTATTCCAAACTGTTTATGTGATTGGGCCATTTTCAGATCCAAACCGATTGATATGCTGTATTTTGTTTGCCACAATTGAATCAATTGGTTCATGTTTTGTAGCCTAGGTGGATGCCACATACGACCAAGTTCTTTTGGGGAGGAGGTAGCTAGTCATGAAATTTGTCAACATTTTGCAATTGAATGTAGATTGTTTAGGTATTCCAGTTCTTAAGTATCTATTTGTGAGCTGCTTATTCTATAGTTGCGATATTTCTTGTTTGTGATACTTGGCGCATGGGTCAACCGTGCCAATGATTGATTCAAATCTCAGAGATCCTATATTTGATTGGGGCCTTGTTCAGTGTTTTGAGCCTTTCATATATTGGGGCATGTTTTAATGGTCCAATTCTTATGATTGGTCTGTTTCCAATGATTGATATGTTAAGGCTTGTTTTTAGTAATCTAATTGGTTGATGTGATACATCCCATGGTGGATGTTGAATTGTGATTTTTCACATGTAAGAGATCGGTACTTGAATCATCAACGATGGACCATTTTCAATTATCTAAGTTAATGTTTGTGATACTTGGCGCATGGGTCAACCGTGCCAATGATTGATTCAAATCTCAGAGATCCTATATTTGATTGGGGCCTTGTTTAGTGTTTTGAGCCTTTCATATATTGGGGCATGTTTTAATGGTCCAATTCTTATGATTGGTCTGTTTCCAATGATTGATATGTTAAGGCTTGTTTTTAGTAATCTAATTGGTTGATGTGATACATCCCATGGTGGATGTTGAATTGTGATTTTTCACATGTAAGAGATCAGTACTTGAATCATCAACGGTGGACCATTTTCAATTATCTAAGTTAATGTTTCCTAACCCGCTACTTGAATCATCAATCGTGGACCATTTTCAATTATCTAAGTTAATGTTTCCCAACCCACTATGAATGCTACAAATTGATCGTATGATTGGGTCCATTTTTAATAGTCCATTGTTGAAATGATTGGACTCATTTTAATTATCTAAGCCATTCTTAATGATTGGGCCTACATTTTGTGATTCAAATCGTTAATGTTGGAGGGTGCCTGCTATCATTATAAAAATTAAGGTAGGGCCTATTTTCAGTGATCCAATTAATATGGTAGGGCTTGTTTTCAATGATCCAATGGTTAATATTGATTATGAACATTTTCACCCATACAAATATTTGATATGGTTGGGCCATTCCAAGTGATTCAAATCATTGTGGCATTTGATTGGGTCTATTGTAAGTTGGCATTTTTTGCGATCTAAACCCTTCATCTAATTGAGGCCATTTTAATGATCTGAACCAATATATGATGAGGCTTGTGTTCACCAATCAATTCCGTTGATTATTAATAGCCCTCATTGGATGTGGTAAGGACAAAAATTGTTAGTGGAGCAATCTTTTATAGTTAAGTGTGGAGTGTAGTTATTTTTCTTGACTAATTGTTCATCTAGCTAGCGTATATTCAACGATCCAAATCGTTAATATGGTAGGGTTTATCCAAAACCTACCATGGTTGATCCACACCCTTCATATGATATGCTGGTTTCCGGTGATGCAGACCTTTGACATGCTTGGGCCATTTCAATTGATTTGAACCGTTACAATGATTGGCTTATAATTTGATCCAATGCTTCATATGATTGGGGTTGCTTTTAGTGATCTATGCTATAAATATCATTAAGGTCGTTTTTGGTGATACGTTATATACAATGATAGTGTCTTTTAATAGTTCATTGTGATGGATGTTTTTAAATGGCGGTTAATTTCATTGAACAAGATGTATAATGATATACATGAATATATTAATGAGGTCTACCAAAAATTCCAATAGGTGATACGACATGTACAATGATCACGCCCTTTAGTTGTTAATGGGGACGAAACTATGGGGAAGATAATTACCACGTCTATTCTTTTTTGTATGGTCATACAGAGCTCCACCATGGGCGACAATGTTCGCTTGACTTGTGGGAATAACGAAGGTTCTGACAATCAATAATTTGCAAAGAAGATCCATTACCTTTCCTAACATGTGTAAATGTGTATGGGAGATGCAGAGTTAATTAATCACCTCTTCATTTATTGCATGCTTGCTTGAATGACGTGGGACTAATTTCTCAATGCTCTCCATACAAGCTTAGGTGAAGCCGAATTCTATTGTGGACCTTCTATGGTCTTGGCATTCAGGAGGGGTGGGAAAAGTGGGGAAAGTTGTGGAGATTGCTTTTATATAGGAGATGTTTTCAGAATAAGAGTTTTTCGCATGTTGTGGTCGTTAGGGAAATTAAATGTATTTTTTGGGTTGGGCTTCTTAATCCTGCTAATCTCTCATATGTTTTTCAATTGTGTAGGTCGGTTGTTTTCTTTTGCGCATTTTGTGGGTTTTTTATGTTTTTTTTTTTTAAGACATAAGGTGTCCCCACCGCATTTTGTGGGTTTTTAATGAAGCTCTCTCAAAAAGAAAAATAAAAAGAAGGCAATTTGAAATGAGCCATAGCTAAATTCTTTTGTTGGTTTGAGGTTTTACTTAGACAAAAAATACAAAACGAAAAACAAATAGGAAGGGACATAAATAACGAAGAAATGGAAAAAAAAAAGTATGAAGAATCTAAACTAAAGATGATTTTTGAGCACGATTTCCTAGTAGGTGAAAACTAAATGCCCCAAACTTGTTGGAATGACCTTTTATCAATAAATGAAACTCCGTATACAAATTAACTTCTTGATCTCTAAAAAATAGATTATTTGAAAATACCACTTATGAATGATATTTTTGTTCGAGGCAAACTATTCTTCATGCTAAGTGTCTTTCCTATTTTGGGATACTCTTGATCTTAGTAGGGTTTGACAGTTTACACGTATAACTAATTACACCATAAGCACACAATACACAACTTCACTAAATGCTGAATATCATTCACCATTTATAGGAAGGACATAAATAAAGAAGAAATGTAAAAATATAAAAATTAAAAATTGAACAAAAAAGTATGAAGAATCTAAACTAAAGATGATTTTTGAGCACGATTTCCTAGTAGGTGAAAACTAAATGCCCCAAACTTGTTGAAATGACATTATATCAATAAATGAAACTCCATGTACAAATTAACTTCTTGATCTCTAAAAAATAGATTATTTGAAAATACCACTTATGAATTATATTTTTGTTCAAGGCAAACTAATCTTCATGCTAAGTGTCTTTCCTATTTTGGGATACTCTTGATCTTAGTAGGGTTTGACAGTTTACACATATAACTAATTACACCCTAAGCACACAATACACAACTTCACTACATGCTGAATATCATTCACCTCCAATTGAAAGATAGTCAAATACGTACTCAAGGATGAGCCTACCCCAATCCTTTTTTCTCATTTTACTTAGATCTTATCCTTTTTTCTCATTTTACTTAGATCTTCGAAAGATGTGAGGTTTCACTTCCCAAAAGGGACGAGGACAGGGACACCCCGTTGTTGGATTTATATAAAAAAAACTTTCCCAAAACCTGTCACGAGTTTGGGTGAATGGCTTTGGTCGTGGGTTTGCTCCCCACCCCGTGGATTACCTATCACGAGTTGGGGCGAAAGGCTTTGGTCGTGGGTTTGCTCCCCATAGAGACGAGTGTGATTGCCCTCCCCGTGGATTACCTATCACGAGTTGGGGCGAACGATTTGGTTGTGGGTTTGCTCCCCACAGACACGAGTTGGGGCGAACAACTTTGGTCATGGGTTTGCTCCCCACAGACACGAGTTTGATTCCCCTCCCCGTGGATTACTTGTTATGAGTTTGGGCGAACGACTTTGGTCGTGGGTTTGCTACCCACAGACAGGAGTTCGATTCCCTTCCTCGTGGATTACTCGATGCACGTTGTGTAGCAGAGGAAGTTTTTTTTTTTTTTTTTTTTTTTTTTTTTTTATAATCCCCACATTTGAAGACCCGCTGTACACACCCCGATTTGGTGCTGACTCGACTCGACTTGACTCGGTACCTGTGACCGGGTCAGACTTAGTCTGGATTAGTCCAGGCCGAACTTGGACTCGGATCTGGTTAGACATACTGGACTTGGTACCGAGTTGGATGAGTCGGGTCAGCCCTTCAGCCCTAACTTGGTCCGACTCGACTCGTTGCCCTATTCTTCACGCTGTGTATCAAGGAAAGTTTTTGTTTTTAATCTCGACATTTGGATGTTCTTGAAATTTTAACCTTCAATTTCAATGTTCAGTATTAAGCCTACGCCTGTCATTTCTTTCAAGCTTGACTCATGATGCTTAACGACTGAGTTCGATTTCCTCCCCGTGGATTTTCCGATGCACGTGGTTGGCGGGTGATTGCGTGCATCTGTAGGGAATGGTCTCACCCTATCTTTTAAATAAAATAGAATTAAAAAAAAAAAACTTCCCAAAACCCGTCACGAGTTTGGGCGAATGCTTTGGTCTTGGGTTTGCTCCCCACAGACATGAGTTTGTTTCCTCTCTTCGCGGGTTACTGGTCACGAGTTTGGGAGAACGACTTTGGTTGTGGGTTTGCTCCCCATAGACACGAGTTCGAGAGAATGACTTTGGTCGTGGGTTTGCTCCCCACAGACACAAGTTCGATTCCTTTTCCCGTGGATTACCCGTCATGAGTTTGGGCGAACGACTTTAGTCGTGGGTTTGCTCCCCACAGACCGGAGTACGATTCCCCTTCCCGTGGATTACTCGATGCACGTGGTATAATAGGGGAAGGTTTTTTTATTTTTATTTTTTTTATTTATAATTATAAATCCTCACATCTGGAGACTCTTGAAACCCTCAATTTTGTGTTCACTATTAAGCCTACGTCTGTCTGTTCCTTTCAAACTTCATCCCGCTCGTATAGGGGTATGCTAGTGATGCTTAATAACTGAATGAGAGCTTCGTCTGTCGATGAATAACGGATTGACTCTGTTGTTGGCATTGCTTTGTTTTTCTCTCATTTCCTATTAGTGAGTTCCGATGCACGCTGTCACTAATAGGGGGACGTCATATCTATTGAAAAACGGAGCCCCAATCTGGTAGGGCACACTATAGTGCACTCCAGGCGGCCCTAGCTTCTAGCTCTATTGATTAAATCGTTGTATTTTGCGGTGGCGACTCCCGAAGCATGGGAGCTACTCCTAGACCAGCAGAATTATATGAACGGCATGGCGTTTCGAGTGAAAGCCTTCAGCCCGAACTTCAATATATATATCTCTTTTTTCTTCAAAGTGGATCTATCAGGGGCTAGGCTAGCCTAAACCCCCAAAGGGGCTTATCATCGGGTGTTGGTTTTGGTTTGTTCTAGACGATGGGGTAAGGTCCATCTACATAATTGCCTATAAGTTGTTCGCTCGACCAAAAAGTCCATCTACATACCCCATTCAAATTAGAAACCCTACCTCGCCTCTTATCACTTCACTCCTTCCCCGTGATCATTTTCAGGTTTTCGTTTGTCTTAGACGATGGGGTAAGGTCCCATGAATGTGCACATGACTTACTTTTTATTGGACTATCTTTAATGGTCAAAATCTCACACCATTTTACACAAGGGTTGATTAGCCGTGGAATCAAAGTAATAACTGTCGATCTTTTATTAGGATCAAGACAAATAAGAATAGTCAGACTCTTACTCGAAGATGAAGTGTGGCTTGAATAAGGACACTACTTGGATTAGGAAGTCACTCATAACAAAATGTTTTTTTAGCTGAAAATACTGGGGCATCATTTAAAATAAACAAATTTTATGCATCATCTTCGAAGGATTTTGCGCTAGAATCAAACAGTAGGAAAATTTTAATGATTAAGCTGAAAATACTGGGGAATCATTTAAAACAGACAAATTTTATGCATCATCTTCAAAAGGATTTTGCGCTAGAATCAAACACTAGGAAAATTTTAATGATTAAGAAATAAATTGATAAGAAGAATACCAAAGGATGATCTACGCTAAAATAAAATCAATGCATCAAAGCCTTTGATCCTTATATTCCAATCTATACTTTCTATTGTCAAAGTGGCTAGGGGAAAAAATTTAGAATTCGAGTAAGAGGATTGTGGTATCTATCAATAGTGGATCAAATGTTAAACTCCAGAATTCTATGATCAAATTTAGATCAAATTAGTTAAAACCTTGCTATTATCGAAGTCCTCATATGGGTAGACGATATTACCTTGTATAAAAATTGCTTACTCCAAGTTTGATTCCCCTCCCTTTGGATTACTTGTCATGAGTTTGGGAGTACGACTTTGGTTGTGGGTTTGCTCTCCTAAAACACGAGTTTGGTTTGGTTCCCCTTCCCGTGGATTACCTGATGCACGTGGTTGGCAGGTGATTGTGTGCATTCGCAGGGAATAGTGGGTTTGCTCCCCTAAAACATGAGTTTGGTTCGGTTCCCCTTCTCGTGGATTACCCAATGCACGTGGTTGGCAGGTGATTGTGTGTATTCGCAGGGAATAGTCTCGCCTTAAAGGGGGCGGGGGACACCATGTTATTATAAAACAAAAGAAATTCCAAATTTACAAGTGTGGTGTTTGTCATCGTTGCTATAGCAAAATTACAACGGCAAGAAAGAGTACAAAAAAGAGAAAAGAAAAGACTTGAAGGAGCTTATAAAATGAAGTGAGCGTAATGAGAAGTTTTTAGATGTTGAACTTTACATAGAGCTTAACTTTGTGGAGAGCTTAGAAAATATATTACTTTTGAAACTACGGAATTTAATGGTTTGTTGGTTATTTCACATCATAATGATGTTTTTTTTTTTTGGCCAATTAACTTGAAGGACATCTAGTTTTAATAGTAAGGGTGCTTTTTTGAACTCCTTGGAACACCTTAAGTGTGTCACAGAAAGTTGCTTATCCTGTCAGGAGAAGACTCTCGAAATCTTGACGTTTCGTCACTGCTCCTCACTAATGGTGTGCTAAAATCATCCTACAACTTGTATCTCTTAGTAATTGCTTCTATATAGTGAGGGTACTTTTCTGAACTCCTCACTAATGGTGTGTTAAAATCTCATTAAGAAATATTTTCGATTTCAAGGTCGAATCAAGACGGCGACCAATCTAACCTTGATGGTGTCACCTTGCTCCATAAACTATTTGTGCACATGGTGGCAATCCTGCTCTTGTTAAGCAATTGTTCGGTTTTTGAATTAAGGTCGTTTTCTCTTTCGTTTAAAATATGTTTTTTCGTGCGCTCTCATGCTTTTGATGTTTGTGAAAACAACTAACATCCTACTACTTGTATCATTGAGCAATTGTTTCTATTTCGGTTATGCATGTGTATCATTTTGTTTGTTTGACCCAAATATCGAGAAGAACGATTGCCGTTGGAGCCTTTGATTCTTATGGGGTGTTTTCAAATGTTGGACTTTACATAGAGCTTAACTTTCAAGAGAGCTTAGAAAATATTTTACTTCTGAAACAATGGAATCCAATGGTTTGTTGGATTTTTCACATCATAATGACGTCTGTTTTTTTTTCCAGCTAATTAACATGAGGGACGTCTAGCTTTAATAGCAAGGGTACTTTGAACTCCTTTGAAATTTATTCTCTTTGTAAAGTTGAGGATTTGAAAGTAAGACCGTGATCAATCTAACTTTGATATTGTCACCTAGTTGCGTAAACTTTTTATACAAATGGTGGCACTCTTCTTAGGCAATAGCTTGTTTTTTGAATTAGTGTAGTTTTCTTTTTCACTTAAATTATTTTTTCCGGGCCCTTTTGTAACTCATAATGCCTGTGAAACTATCATCACAGCTGCGATCACCCATCCATGATCATATGGCATCTTCAACAATTGCTCCTACTATAACTTATCCCTAAGTAATTGATCTTTGTATTGTCTTTGCTTGTCTGAGACAAATTGAGAGAAGAAATAACATTGTTGGCATCTTCAACAAAGTAATTGATCTTTGTATTGTCTTTGCTTGTCTGAGACAAATTGAGAGAAGAAATAACATTGTTGGAGCCTTTAACACTTCTGGAGTGTTTTCAAATGCTATAGTTTACATAGAGCATTACTCTCAAGATAGCTTAGAGAGTATCTTACACTTCTGGCTATTTCACATCGTAATGTTGTTATTTTTATTATTCAATTAACCATAAGGATGTCTAGTTAAGTAGAAGTCCTTAAGCAAAAGGCATTCCATTCATTTTTGTTCGTGAATCTTTATCCTAAGTGTTGAGAGTAATCTACGAAAGAATTGGAGTTTCATGAGATTCTGCTTCACGAGGACCGTTCTAAATATGGAGTCACATCACGTATGATGAGTTCTCAAAAAAGTTCGCACGAGTTCCGTGCGAACTGGTGCGCAGCTAAGCATTCAGCATATAGAGTCATGCTCACCTACGGGATCGAATTCAAAGTCTTGAAGAAAATGCAAAGATTTTATGCTAGGATTTAGAGATCCACCTTCCAATTGGATTTGTTGATCGTTCATCGAATTCAATTCTTGCAATCTTAATGGGTTAAATAGGCTTCGAATTGAGCGATTGTGTAGCAATCGAATGGATCTTGATGTTACAAACCCTAATAAATGCAAGAAGAAGCCAGCGAACAATGCTGTTTCTCATCAGGAGGTCGATTTTGGTAGGGAAGAAAATGAGGAATTGAAGTCGTTGTTGCCACCTCGAATGGGCGGAATGTCAAGAAGACCAAAGAATCTATGGTGGAAAGTGCAATGGAATGATAGGAATGGCAACAAGCTTGCAGAAGTTTTCGAATTCCAGCCAAGGTAATATCCATCGACTTAGATTTAATACAATTCTCTCATTTAAATTTATTTATTTTCATTGCTTGAGAACAATTTTCAGAATTTCGAAGCATTACCATTAGTGTGGTACATTTCTCTTTCCTGCTCATGGTCTTGTGAGGAAACTTGTGGTTGAGGATTGCTCATTTACTTACTACGTGCATTTTGGAACCCAAATTCATGGGGATATGCAACACTAGATGTGTGCAAGATCTGGACCACACATCTAGCAGGACGCACCATATAAGAGCCACGACTCAAAAATCAGATTGATTGGATGATCCTAAGTGTTTTGTCGGAACAGGGCTGAAAGATGGGATTTTCCTCAAATCGAGCTTAGGATCTCCCAACCACTCTGATTTTGGGCCATGGCCCACGTACATTAGAACTTGCTCGAAGAGTGGTGTTCCGATGGGAACTCATATATGCAAAAAACCTGTACAATTAGCTTGCCTCGTTGCGGCTATTCTATGAAGAAAACATTTGTTCATGTAGTCATTTGAAGCCAAACAGAAATCCATTTAGTGGGGTTGGGGTATTGGGTTAAATGTCAAGTTAAAGACGAAAAAAAGCATATCATGTTGTTGGCAGGTGGAAAACAGTGGGGTGTTCTGAGACTGTCAAAATCATGTCTCAAAAAGTACAAAAGTTGAAACAATGGTGTGATGACTGATGATGTCTCAAAAACAATCATTTATTTTTTATGGAGTGTATGCCATTAAATTCAGATTTCTAACTGGAAATTGTAAATTGCATGCTTGAATTAGGTGGATGATTGGATGTTGCTCACATGAGCAAGATTTACCCGTGTGGAGAAATGATTCGAAATTGGCTAATAATGTGATTAGGTGGATGATTCTGATCAGGTGGTCCATACCTGTTTAATGTTTGGCATCAGTTTGTTGCGTAAATATTTTTCATTTTTGACCGTCCAATAGAACTTCATGATTCATATGCCACATGCAATTTCTAATTAAGTGCTTATTTATAATCCAATACTCTTTGCCAGAGTATCAAAATATTCTCCATATGTTTTCTGCAACATGATATTAGCATGACAGCCTCTGCAGCACCTAGGTTCTCCCAACCCAGTCCTCTTGTATTAGGTTTGGCTCCTTCCAAATCTCTCTTCAACACCAACAGTAAATGGGAACCAAGCCATCTTACAAAATTCTAAACACAACCTATACATGAATTGGATTGGCCAAAAAAAGGAAAAAGAAACAGCTCTTAAAAAGAAAATGCCTAACCATTATTTAGAACCTTAAGGGACTGAATATACCATTCATATCTGCATTTGCTGCCCACACTCCTACATAAATTTGTCTAAAATTAGCAAAAGATAGTTTGACCTGGGAGAATCTGTAAATTCTTCACTCTTCACGATCTCAGATACTTTCCTTTTTCTTTTCTTTTCTTTAAGGTTAACTGCATTAGTAAAACGAAGGGGATTAGAGGATCTTCGATGCATTATATTTACCAAAAATGGACTGTAATGATGTAATCAGGTATTTTCTTGCCATGCGGTGTTACTGTTTTATGGTTGTTTGTATCTTGGTAGATCAGGTTGAATGTTGGAATTCATGTTCAGCCTACGAGATCAGGTTTAAGAATGCATGTGTATGTCCAATCTGTAAAAGGGTCAGTGGAGCCTGGCACATTTACAGTTAAATGAGTCAGGTTAGACTTGATCTCGTAGGCTATGGACCAACTGATTCTTGGGCTATGGAACAAACTTTTTGGGATCACCCTATGAACAATATGGTTCTTGCACGTGCCATGTCAGCACATGTGGGGGCGTTTGTGTTGTTTGCTTCAAGATGCGTGTCCAGAGACAGCATTCCTCATTCTCAATCTCTCTTTTACTATGGAATGCATTGCAGATGTTGGTTATATATGGATGTCAGATATTGCTAAATTAATTGGGCCTTATGAAATTCTGTGTCCTGATTTCGACAAATATATCTACGCTTTTACTTATATTTTAGGCAGAAGTGCTGATCAAAAAGCTTGCATTACATGAACTGATTAATCCTCGTATTGGAGAATTCTACGACAGATACGAACTGTACCATATGGCTAGGACAACGTACTTGTCTGTGAGGAGAAGGCTGGAAATGCGCCCATCCATGGGAGAGGTAACTGATTGAAACTTGGTACTCTGATTATTTATTTATTATTATTATTATTTTTTTTGTGATTTTTAGTTGCAAAATGTCAAATGTCTTTTGCATGAATGTACTACAGCATGGATGGGAAATATAGTACAGCATGCATGGGAAATATAGTGATTGGGGCAGTAGATTTGGTGGGTCACCACATGGTTTGGCACTAGGCCAAAAACATGTACATTCATGAGTTTTCCCTGTTGAATGTGGCCTGTTACTCATCACTCTCGTTTAGCCTCACCCTCTTTAAGGCTGGTGATAAGATCCTTCCCATATTCCAGTCAATGTAGTTTTCAGAACATGGCCCATCTGAGGCACACAAAATCACTGACAGGATATTGAATGAGCTTCCAAGATAATGGTTTTAACTCTTGGTCCATGATCCTTATGAAGTTGATCCTTCCAATTACGACACATACGAACTGTACCATATGGCTAGGACAACGTACTTGTCTGTTAGGAGAAGACTGGAAATGCGCCCATCCATGGGAGAGGTAACTGATTGAAACTTGGTACTCTGATTATTTATTTATTTATTTATTTTTTTGTGATTTTTAGTTGCAAAATGTCAAGTGTCTTTTGCATGAATGTACTACAGCATGGATGGGAAATATAGTACAACATGCATGGGAAATATAGTGATTGGGGCAGTAGATTTGGTGGGTCACCACATGGTTTGGCACTAGGCCAAAAACATGTACATTCATGAGTTTTCCCTGTTGAATGTGGCCTGTTACTCATCACTCTTGTTTAGCCTCCCCCTCTTTAAGGCTGGTGATAAGATCCTTCCCATATTCCAATCAATGTAGTTTTCAGAACATGGCCCCATCTGAGGCACACAAAATCACTGACAGGATATGTAATGAGCTTCCAAGATAATGGTTTTAACTCTTGGTCCATGATCCTTATGAAGTTGATCCTTTCAGGTGGGGAGAAGTCAAGCTATAGGAACAGTTAGGGTTAGAAGGGATGCTGCGGCTGGTGCTATGCGGGGTTGGCACTCTCAACGTCTTCTTAGCAATGGTTATGTTGGTGACTCACTTATCAAGGTTTGTGGAGATTATCAAATGTTATGTTTATGCATTTGGTTTTGTGCTCATACCATGTTGTAAAATTTCTTCCATGTGACCCCACCATGATGTATGTGTTATATCCATATTGTCCCTCTATTCTACCATATCATTTTAGGTCGATCCAAAAATCAAGGAGAGCACACCACAAAAATTAGTGGAACAATGACAATCACCTCTTAGAGCCATCATGTTGTTTATTTACTATCCAACCTGTTTATAAGATGAATGAAGGTAAAACACAAATATTAGGCCCTGTTTGTTAAATCTGAAGTCTAAAGACAGTATCTGAAATCTGAAGCCTGAATCTGAAATCTACAGCCTGAATCTGAAATCTGAAGTAAAAAAAAAAACTTGTTTGATAATTATGGCTGAAGTCTAAAAATTAAGTACTGAATCCGAAAGGAACTGTTTTGTTAACAAGCATTTTAAATGCCTGAAATATGTTAATTTGACACATTTGCCCCGATCTCTCGTTTGGAAATATTTTACATTATAAAGAAATTATTTTTTATTAAATGAAAATAAAATCATTATATTTAATTCAAATAAACTAATATACTTAATAAAAAACTAAGGCCCCATTTGTTAAATCTGAAGTCTAAAGTCTGAATCTGAAATCTGAAGCCTGAATCTGAAATCTAAAGGCTGAATCTGAAAGCTGAAGTCAAAAAACTTGTTTGGTAATTATAGATGAAGTCTGAAAATTAGGTACTGAATTTGAAACAAGCTGTTTGTTAGCAAACATCTGAAATGTCTGAAATACATTAATTTGACGCATTTGCCCCTATCTCCTATTTGGAAATGTTTTACATTATAAAGAAATTATTTTTTATTAAATGAGAATAAAATTATTCTATTTAATTGAAATAAACTAAAGTACTTAAGAGAAAATTAAAATATCATTATTCCTTAAAAAAATGGATAAAATATCATCATTCATAAAAAAACACATAAATTTATCCAAAACTCAAGTAGGTCATACGAGATGAAACAGTGGGAAAAGGAATGCCTACCGTTGAAACATTACTAGAGTCCACCTTGATGTTTAAATTCCATCCAAACTGTTTATAAGGTCATTGTGACTGAGATGAAGTGAAAACATCGTGAACTCAAAACCTATACAAAACTTTTCTGGCCATATAACTGTTTCAACGGTGGTCACAAAATCCCCACTATTTCCTATCATGTGGTCCATTTAAGTTTTGGATACATCTTATTTCCTATCATGTGGCTCATTCAACACTGTAGATTCAGGCTTTAGGCTTAAGATTTAACAAACGTGGCCCAAATCATGGCCCCCAAAAAGTTTTTAATGGTACACGCTCATTCAACACGGTTTCCTGTAACGTGGTCCACTTGAGATTGGGATATACCTCATTTTTGGTCTCATACAAAATAAAATGATCTAGCAAAATAGATGGATGGCATGGATGAAACAAATACATCATGTTGGGGCCCACATAACACCGACTACCAGCCATTGGTTCGTGGCAGGGGGAGTAGCCATTCAGTTTCCCGGATTTGCTGTATTGACGTCAACAACTTCTATAGGTCCCATCATGAGGTATTTGTTATATCCAAACCGCCCATAAATTTTTTGAGCTCGTTGTAAGTCTTGAGCCGAAAAATAAGACAGATCCAAAAATAGAGTGGACCAAACTTCAAAAAGCAGTGGGGGATTGAACATTTACCATCGAAAACGTTTTAGGGGTCACAGAAGTTTCGGGTTAAGGGGATATGATTCATTTTTTGGCTAATGCTCTGAAATAATCTCAAAAATTTGATGAACGGTGTGGATATAATAAATACATCATTGTAAGGCCATGCAGTAACTTTGATCTCCTTTGAACCATTCGTACAACTGGGAGCGTTCGACGCGGATTTCCTGCGAAAGCCTTTGGCATGAAGTTCCTGCACGGGGAACCCAAGTGGGGCCCACTGTCATATTTGTGGGAAATCGTATCCGTTCATCCATTTTTTGAGTTCATTTTAGGATATGAGGCCAAAAATGAACTGTATCCAATGCTCAAGTGGGCCGAAAATGTGATAATTGAACGTCCATAGGTGAAATATTCATGGGGCCAAAAAAGTTTTGAATCATGCTATTATTTGTGTTTTCAGTTTATCCCAGCACAAATGACATTATTAACGGTATGAATGGCATGTAAACATCACTGTCGAGCCTAGGGAGGTTTCAACGGTAGAAATTTTCCTAACCACCTTTTCCTTTAGTACGGCCCACTTGAGTATTGTATCCTGCTCAATTTTGGTTTCTCATCCTAAAATGAGCTCGTAAAACGGATGGACGGAGTGGATTTCCGAAAAAAAAATATCATAGTGGACCCCACCTAAGTTTCAAGCGCAGGAACTTCCCGCTGAAGGCTTTTGTAGGAAATCCGTGTCCAGGAGGTCGGCGCTCCGTCTTCGCACGACATTTATTGAAAACGGATTGGCTACTCCCCTGGCTTTCTAGTGCTCTGTGGGCCCCACCATGATGTATGTGTTTCATCCATTCCATCCATCTATTTTTAAAGATCATTTTACAGTATGAGATAAAAAAATTAGGTATATTCCAATCTCAAGTGGTCCACATTACAAGGAACGGCGTCGAATGAGCGTCGACCATTAAAAATATTTCGGGGGCCATAAAAGTTTTGGATCAAGCTGATTTTTGTTTTTTCCCTTCATCTGGGCTTGTATGACCTAATCAACATATTAGATGTCAAATAAACTATATGGTGGGCCGTAAGAGGATTTTATGGTGGATATCCAATCACTAATGTTTTCATGTGTTGTGGTCCGCCTGAGATTTATATCCCTCTCATTTTTGGATTAAATCCCTAAATTGATCTTTAAAAATGGATGAACAGAATGGATGAAACACATACATTATGGTGGGCACCCAGATAAAGGGAAAAAACAAATATCAGCTTGATCCAAAACTTTTATAGCCCCCAAAAAGCTTTTAAGGTCTACATTCATTCAACACTGTTTCCTGTAATGTGGTCCACTCGAGATTGGGATATATCTCATTTTTTGTTACGTACCATAAAATGATCAATAAAATTTGATGGACGGCATGGATGAAACACATATATCATGGTGGAGCTCATAGAGCACCGACCACCAGCCATTGGCTGGTGGCAGGGGGAGTAGCCAATCCGTTTCCCTTACTTGCATATGAAGCAAGATTAGATGGGACGCCGTCCTACATAATCCGTGCAGACGGGGCTCTGTGGGGCTCATTGTGCTGTAAGTGTTTTATCCACGTTGTTAATCGTTTTTCTCATATCATTTTAATATATTAGGCAAAAATTGAGGCAGTTTCAAGGCTTAAGTGGACCACAAAGTGGGGATTGAATTTCCACCTTTAAAAACTTATTGGGAGCCGAAGAAGTTTCGGATCAAACTGATATTTGTTTTTTCACTTCATCCAAATTTAAATGACCTTATAAATAGGTTGGATGGTAAAAAACATGACGGTGGCACTTAGAAAGGTTTCAACGATGGGTATTATTATCACTGCAGCTTCCTTTGGTGTGGTCCACTAGAACTGTGTACCTGCTTCATTTTTAGGATGATTCCTTAAAATGATCTGGGAAAAGTGACGAACGGCATGGATAAAACACCTATATCACGGTGAGCCCCACAGAGCCTTGCCCGGACGGATTACTATCCGGGCGGGGGTAGGACGAAATCCACGTCCCTGGACGCGGATTTACTGCGAAAGCCTTTCGCATGTAGTTCCTGCGCAAGGATCTTGGGTGGGCCCACCGAAATGTTTTTGAGAAATCCACTCTGTCTATGAGATCATTTTAGGATGTGAGACCAAAATGAGGTGTATCAAACACTCTTGTGGGCCATACAAGAGGAAAAAGTGGGTATTCATTGAGCACCATTGAAGCATTTTTATGGCCATAAAAGTTTTGTATCAGGCTATAATTTTGGTGTTTTCACTTCATCCCATTGTGAATGACCTTGTAAAAGGTTTTGATATCATATAAACATCAAGGTGGAGCCCAGTAAGGTTTCAACGGTAGAAATTTCTTTACCCAAATTTCCCTCTCGTGTGACCTACTTGAGTGTTGTATCTACCTTATTTTTAGTAAAATGTACTAAAACGAGATCGAAAAACGGATGGACGGAATGGATTTATAACGTACATTGTAGTGGGCCCCACCTAGCATCCTTGTGCAGGAACTTCCTGCGAAAGCCTTTTGTAGTAAATCCGCGCTATCTAATCTTGCTTAACATGCAAGTAAGAGCTTCTAACGGTCGAGTTTCCCTCCATTCTTGCTCCACGCGTCATGCGGTTATTGGCTGAGGTAGAAAAGGTTTTCGATAGTATCTCGGTGGATCCACTTTCCTTTTCCTTTCTCACATTTGAACTCTTCCCATCCGAGCCATCCCTAAACAGCAACGTCTCTCTCTCTCTCTCTCTCTCTCTCTCTCTCTCTCTCCCCTCTGTCCGTGTTCTCTGCCACACGCCCCCTCTCTACCTTCTCTCTCAGTGTTCTCTCTCTAACCTTCTCTCTCCCTTTCTCTCGTCTAAGGACGCTAGGGTTCCTCGAGCGGGAATGCCCTCGGAGAATCTCATTGAAGGCTCACTTACCAAAACTGGCATTCTGGATATTTCCAGCATTTTCACAAAATAAGAAAAATCGGGCGAATCCCTGAATACCCTACCAACGTTTCCCAATCCTTGCCTTCAGATCTCGAGTGCTGGCTTCTGGATTAGAGCATGCGGGTAGGGATAGGGTCTAGAAAACCGGTGGTATGTCCGTTGTTGATGTTTGTGGCTCCATCTCAGGATGCCGTCATTGATGTGTCGGTTTCAGGTTCGTTTCTTCGATCTGCTTTGTCTCAGTGTTTCTAAGGTTTTGATTTTCTCTTTTTTGGATTTAAAAGTGATAGCTTCAATTGAACCCTTTCTCTTTTTGAATTTTTTAATATTTATTTATTTATTTATTTTTGGTGTTGGGAAATGCAATCGAACTAAATAGATGTTGATTCCCATGATAGTAGGGTGCATATTTTGGATGTTTATGAGGAGTGAGTGACTGTATGATTCCCTGCCTTATGTGCATTATCTCCTGGAGTCTTGAGTTCAGAGCTGTGGGCCCAACATTTTGATGATTTTAAAATTTTAGTTTTATTGTTTGGGGAAACAGATTGGCTGGTGGTCGGTGCTCTGTGGGCCCCACAATGATGTATGTGTTTCATTCATGTCGTCCATCTATTTATCTTAATCATTTTAGGGTATGGGACCAAAAATGAGGTATATCAGAGTCTCAAGTGGACCACATTATAGGAAACAGTGTTGAATTGACGTCGACCATTAAAAACTTTTTGGGGCCCATAAAAGTTTTGGATCAAGCTGATCTTTGTTTTTTCCCTTCATTTAGGTCTGTATGACCTAATTAACAGATTGGATGTCAAATAAACAGTACAATGGGCTTTAGGAGGATTTTAATGATGGATATCCAATCCCTATTGTTATCCTGTGGTGTGGTCCACCTGAGATTTATGTCCCTCTCATTTTTGGGATCAAGTCCTAAAATGATCTTTAAAAATGGATGAACGACATGAATAAAACAAATACATCATGGTGGGGCCCACAGAGCACCGACCACTAGCCACCGGGCTAGTGGCAGGGGAGTAGCCAATCCGTTTTCGTCCCAATCATGGTGAAAAGTTCCTTAAAAATAAAATAAAATAGAATAAAATACAAAATCTGAGAATGGATGATCCTAGCATTCAATCTTTCAAGTATGAATGTTTGCCATTTAATGGCCACCATTTGAAGGCTTAACATTGTCCCATTTGGGCAATTTTTGTGGCCCCATCCACGGTGATCGACAGTGTGTATAACTGAGCCATGGGTCTCACTTGTATGGGGGCGTTACCCATTAGTGGGAATGCATATGGTATCCCCGTACCTGACCCAAAGCTGGCTGACAGTCCTACGCCAGATGGATGGTTTGGATCCACATTGGCACGTAAGGAAGTGGGTAGATAGGTTGGTATATTGTTTGTGGAGTTTGCAAGTCCCATTTTACTATTCTGTTGCTTTCTTGGTTATGGTGGATAGTTTACTTTCATCATAAGCTAAGGGGTCATTTGGCACCATGGATTTGGGGGATTTGAGGGGGTTTCAAATCCCCTCGTTGTTTGGTAGCATAAAGTAACTGGGGGTTTCAAATCCCCTCAAAGAGGGGGTTTGAAATCCACGGTGAGAGCTTGAATTACACCTAAAATCATTTTAATAGTTGCATGTGTAACATGTGTGTCACCATACTATTATTCTATTGGGCACATGGCCCACTAATGATATCCAAAAACAATTAGATTATCAATGGCATCACCATTAATTACTTTAATATGATGATCAGCACCGTCCAAACATTGTCCATGTAAATCAACGGTTAAAACTGTTGGTTAGTCACTTGGACATGATCTTGTGCTTGTGGCCCATCCGAGACTTGGAATTTCATTATTTTCAGGCAAAGCATATATTTCAGCGGGCTTATTACAACCATTGTGTTAAACATTACATACATCACTAATTAGAGATATTAAAGTTGATTTAGTAATTAAATTCAAACCCCCCCTAAATATATAATGCATAGCTACTTTTGGATTAAAGTTGATTCCCAATCCATGTTGCCAAACACAACAGGAGGATTTCAAAATCCAGGGGGTTCTGAATACAGGAGGTTCCAAATTCACGCTCCCAAACAAGCCCTAACTGCTATTTATTCTGTATTCTCTTTACAGGTGTGCACAACTAAGATGAACTTTGGTGATGAGGTTGACTTAGAAGACTGTTTCTCGACTGAATAAAAATAGCGCTGCATAGGTAAGTGGATCTTACATTTCTTTGTCACTTTGAATCAGAAATTTGTTTTGTCATAGTTATTCATGTTACTGTTTTCATATAATGTTTGATGCCATCTGAATATTCTGAACAATAAGAGTAGGCTAACTTTACATATCAGTGATCTGCAATGATTGGTTGTCCAATGTTCTGTGTGGTGTGGATCGTTAGGATGTTTATGATTGATCATTTGATTGCCAATATTCTGTCAATAACTTGCATTTCAAGGATCTAAATGCCATTGTTTTATCAATAGCTTGTATTTTAGGGTGGTAATATGCAGTGTTCTAGCTTAATTACTGGCAATTCCATTCAGGCCAGCATTTCAAACAGGCAGCCCCATCTTTCGGTGATCCATACTGTCCCATCAGTAATATTTGGTAATTGGGTACCATTCATTTGATTTGGGGACTATCCCGTAATCCGGTAATTGTTCGTGTTAATCAACCCATTTTTTATGATCAAACTGTTCATACAACTAGGCTCGATTTATTGATCCAAACACTCTTATTACTCGGCCCGTATTAAGTGATCCTAATTGTAAATATGATTGGGCCAATCTTGTATCATTTAAGCCGTTCAGATGATTTGTCCATACTTGGTGATCTTGGTTGTTTAGGCAAATTTGAAGTGATTAATACCATTCATCTAATTCGGGAACTGTCATGTGATCCTAATTGTTTATGACTCGGCCCATTTTCTATGATCAAATTGCTCATACGACTGAGCTCGATTTATTGATCCAAACACTCTTATTACTCGCCCCGTATTGAGTGATCCCAATTGTAAATATGGTTGGGCCAGTCTCGTATCATTTAATCTGTTCAGATTATTTGCCCGTACTTAGTGATCTTAGTTGTTTAGGCAAATTTGTAGTGAGTCATACCATTCATCTAATTCGGGAACTATCATGTGATCCTAATTATTTGCGACTCGGCCCATTTTCTATGATCAAATTGCTCATATGACTGAGCTCAATTGATTGATCCAAACACTCTTATTAATAGGCCCGTATTGAGTGATCCCAATTGTAAATATGGGTGGGCCAGACTCCTATCATTCAAGCCATTCAAATGACTTGCCCGTTCTTAGCGATCTGAGTTGTTTAGGAAAATTTTTAGTGACCTAACGTAGCCGCATGGTTGGGCCTACTTTTAGTGATCCGTGCTGTTCAAATGAGGTCGCTCGTTTTTTTAATTCTGAATTGTTTTGTTGTGGTGAGCTCATTATCAAATGATTTGAACCTTCCATATGAAGGGCTAGGCTAGCTCATGCTCAGTGATCCAAATGGGCAATGTGAATGGCTAGTTTTTGGTAATCCATACCATTCATATGATTAGGGGACTATTTCTAGTGATCCTAATTGTTCATATTGATTCAACCCATTTTCTTTGATGAAACTGTTCATTGTAATGATCCAAACATTCATATGACTCGGTCGTATTAAGTGATCCAAATCATTAATAGGGTTCGGTCAATCTTCCACCATCTAAGTCATTCATATGAGCTTGTCAATCAAAATTTCATATTTAGCAATCCTAGTTGTGAATATTGGTTGGGCCAATTTTTAGCAATTGAGCATAAACGACTTTGGTCATAAGTTTGCTCCCCACAGACACCAGTTCGATTCCCCTCCCTGTGGGGATTACCTATCACGAGTTTGGGCAAACGGCTTTGGTCATGGGTTTGCTCCCCACAGACACTAGTTCGATTCCCCTCCTTATATGGATTACCTGTCACGAGTTTGGGCAAACAACTTTGGTCATGGGTTTGCTCCCCATAAACTTGAGTTCGATTCCCCTCCCATGGATTACCTGTAATGAGTTTGGGCGAACAACTTTGGTCGTGTGTTTGCTCCCCACAAACACGAGTTCAATTCCCCTCCTCGTGGATTACCCATCATGAGTTTTGGCGAACGACTTTGGTCGTGGGTTTTCTCCCCATAGACACGAGTTTGATTCCCCTCATGGATTATCTGTCACGAGTTTTGGCGAACTGTCATGGGTTTGCTCTCCACAGATACGAGTTCGATTCCCCTCCTCGTGGATTACGCGTCAGGGTGAACGACTTTGGCCATGGGTTTGCTCTCCATAGACACGAGTTTGATTCCTCTCCTCGTGGATTACCCGATGCACGTAGTTGGCGGGTGATTGCGTGCATCTGCAGGGTATAGTCTCGCCTTAAAGAAAGTTTTATTCTTTAAAAAATAAAAAATAAAAATTCCTCACATCTAGAGACTCCTGAAATCTTAACCCTCAATTGGATTATCTATCCTCATTAACGAAAGGATTAGGGTAAGTTCCCATGAGTGTGCACACGGCTTCCCTTTTATTGGACTATCTTCAATAAGCAAAATCACATACCACTTTGCACAAGGATTGATTAGCCATGGAATCAAAGTAATAATGGTCGATCCTTAATTAGGATCAAGACAAATAAGAACGGTCAAACTCTTATCCGAAGATGAAGTTAGGCTCAAATAAGGACACTACTTGGATTAGGAAGTTACTGATAACAAAATGTTTCTCTAGCTGAAAATATTGAGGCATCATTTAAAATAGACAAATTTTATGCATCATCGACAAAAGGATTCTGCGCTAGAATCAAACAGTAGAAAATTTTGAACAATTAAGAAATAAATTGATAAGAAGAATATCATACAACTATATACTCTGAAATAAATCAATACATTAAAGTCTTTGCTCCTTAAATTCTAATCTAAACTTGTATTCTCAAAGTGACAGGCTGACAATGAATAAAGATAAACATGATTATATATATATAAAAGACTTTGAGAATATGCACTCCTTATTTCACTGACAGGCGATTGTCTCACTGTACTGATTTGGAGGGCTCAGGAATGTTTAAACCTTTTTCAAAATAGCAACAAGGTTTTGTGCCACTTTGATAATTTGCATATTAAGAACCCAATTAGACATGATTTTTGATTGGGTCGAAAATGCGAGCCATGAAATTTAGTAATCTGCCCAATAAACGAGGCCTATACCCATTAAAATCGGGTCAGATTCACTAGGAAAACCCAAACACCCTGGGGAGCCTACTATTTAATTTTTAGTGAGAGTATCTTGACAATCGGACATAAATGATGCACAACTTTTATATCCCATTGGTCTACACATGCGATGCCTAGGAGACAACATTGCCTTAGCAAACCTCTTGGAAAAGTTTATTGATATGGCTGCAGATGGGTTGGGTTTCGGTCGGTTCCTAGTTCCCATACCTGGGCTTAGCTAACCGGGTTTGGTTCTCTCGGAGCCGCTATAGCATTGAAGACTTGGATCCACTTGAGTTTTGGTACCCATTAGGTCTTTGGATCTAGTTATTGAGTTGGGTACAAGATTCGACAATGGCTGAACATTGAGTCAGTTGAGTTTTCAGATTTCTGAACTATGCTGCAACATGAGAGGTTTTCTAACAGTTGTTGCAAGGTTTTCAGGATGAGGTGGTGTCGGAAAATTAGGCGATTGGTGGGATTCTTGAGGAAAAGGTGAAATTGGTGTGGGAGCTGCTTTTAAACCATGCTTGTTTGTATCCCTGAATCCAAATGCTTTCAAGCCTTGCCATAAATCTTCTGTTTCTCTGTGCATAATTATATGGTGCTCATACGATAGAGGGCATTTTGTATTGCCATAAAGGTTTTATCTCATAAGGATGATGTATCTGATACTAGGAATTTGTTTTGCCTAAATCGGAATTGCATAATGAAATTTATTATAGTAGTATGAATTGTTTAAGCCCTTAGCTGTATGAATTGCGGTGATCTAATATGCTGATTCTGTTCTCACACAATGATGGTAACTAATGTATATTCTGTTTTAGGTAAACTGATTTTATTTTCAGTTTATGGTCTGTCTGCTCGAATTGAAACTTTTAAGATTTAACCTAGGTAGTTGATTTTTATGCAACTTTTATGATCCTGTGCTACTGAGTAGTTTATTTTGTCCAAAATGCACAAGGACAGTGAAGATGTTCTCTGTCAAGTAGACATGGATAGATTTTCTTTTCACAAGTCTTGTTGACTACCTCGAACTTGCAAATACTAGTGGAGGATTATGTTTTCAGATCTTAGCTAATAAGTTGTTTTGATATTTACATACAATGTGGATGTTTCCAACACAATGAAAATGGCCATTTGGTAATATTCTGCAGATTCAATGCGGTTTGGCTGTATTCCCCTATCATCTTTGTATTTGACAGTATTTAGTTTCATTTGTTGAACCTCTTCTTTTACAGGAGAGGCTTATCTGAATCAGAAATACATTTTCTTGAGGAACTATTCAGCTTACTTTTTGGCTGCGAGTTCCTTTATATATTTTTTTTGTAGCATCTTTTTAAGTTTAGAGTCATGAATTCATTATTAGAATATGGGATAACTGTTTCAGTTTTTCAGAATTCTGATCAAAAGTTTCTGTATGTTGATTAATTTGTGCCATATCTTCAGATTAAGCTAGAGACGAAATTGTATAATTCTTTTACAGCAAAAAATAAATTTATCATATTCTTAACCTACTTACCTAGTCATCTTTTTAGCTGCTAAATTTCTCAGATTCCTAAGCTAGTCATCTTTATTGACTGCCGCATTACTGAAAAATATGAGCAAAAGTTTTCTCGAGGTGTTTTTCTTGACCCCCCCTCTTTTCTTTCATTCTCCTACCTCTGGAGGGTGGCCTCCACACTCCACAGCATTTGGAAAGCAACAATCCCTATTAGGCTATCAGTGTTTCATGGGAACAGTGAGGTAGTGGATAGTAACTCATGAGGCGGGAATTTTCATTCCGTACGTAATCTAATTACCTCCGTTGAGATACCTCTTAAGGATTTTAGATTCTAGTACCTTCCATTAGAATGCTGTAATGAATGCTAGTTGAAATGGCTGTTTTTTTTTTTTGTTTTGTTTTTTTTGGGTAAATGACGAAAATGCTTCTCTACAAGGACAAACTTGAGTAATTCGATACGCCATATATCTATTAATTGAGTAGTTAATGTGCGCCTATTTATCACACTATGCCACAACTATTCCAGGGCCTGGGAATAAAAAAATGTCGACTTGCTTCAATAACATAACCTATTCTCAATCTCTCTCATGGGTATCAACTAGTTCCAACTTGTAAGAGGTTGTACAGCTGGAACTTTTGTGTATACGAGAAGCTATTGATACGAAGGCAGAGTGTGATGATCCATGATAATGTGCACAACCACCACAATCTAGACCGTTCAAAACATGTGCCTTATTCATCCAAAAGTGAGTCTGAACACGGTACAGACTGTATACGAGAAGCTATTCAAAACATGTGCCTTATTCTGGTACCTTCCATTAGATTGCTGTAATGAATACTAGTTGAAATGGCTGTTTTTTTTTTTTTTTTTTTTTTTTTTTTTTTTTTTTTTTTTTTTTTTTTTGGGTAAATGACGAAAATGCTTATCTACAAGGACAAACTTGAGTAATTCGATACGCCATATATCCATTAATTGAGTAGTTAATGTGCGCCTATTTATCACACTATGCCACAACTATTCCAGGGCCTGGGAATAAAAAAATGTCGACCTGCTTCAGTAACATAAGCTATTCTCAATCTCTCTCATGGGTATCAACTAGTTCGAACTTGTAAGAGGCTGTACAGCTGGAACTTTTGTGTATAAGAGAAGCTATTGATACGAAGGCAGAGTGTGATGATCCATGATAATGTGCACAACCACCACAATCTAGACCATTCAAAACATGTGCCTTATTCATCCAAAAGTGAGTCTAAACACGGTCTAAGTGTAACAAATAGTTCTATGAGGTTTTGCATGTCCCCAGTCAATTTGATTTTGGGGTATGTTCCATTTAAATTGAGGTCCATGACTTGGGCCTTTTGAATTGATATATGGTGGGTATAAAATTGGTAGAGTTTTTGGAAATCCTCCAATCTAGGGTCACTGAGTGTATGGCCTTGGTTCTTGGGCTGGCTGCATTAAGTGATACCACACTTTCATTATTAGAATATGGGATAACTGTTTCAGTTTTCCAGAATTCTGATGAAAAGTTTCTGTATGTTGATTAATTTGTGCCATATCTTCAGATTAACCTAGAGACAAAATTGTATTATTCTTTTACAGCAAAAATTAAATTTCTTAGATTCCTAACCTAGTCATCTTTTTGGCTGCCACATGACTGATAAATTGAGTGAAAGTTTTCTCAAGTATAATTCTTTTACAGCAAAAATTAAATTTCTCAGATTCCTAAGCTAGTCATCTTTATTGACTGCCACATGACTGAAAAATATGAGCAGAAGTTTTCTCGAGGTGTTCTTCTTGACCCCATCTTTTCTTTCATTCTCCTACCTTTGGAGGGTGGCCTCCCGACTTGAGTTTTGGAATATCCTTGATTTTTGGACATGCAGTCATCCTTGTAAAATGCACTTTATGAACATACAATACACAGCGGACCCTGGCGTCACCATCCCAACTGTTCCCTGTGTGGCCCACCTGAGTTTTGAATCAGCCTGATTTTTAATATCTAAGGAAAAAATAGATGGCACAAATGATGGTCATATTAAATGTCACAATAACTTTATGGTGGCCACACATGTCGATTTGTATGTTAAGGTTAAAGTAAAAGCGATTATATTGGATGCAACCGCATATTAAATATTTTAAAAGTGTATCACTACTATGTTGCAGTGTCTTTTCAATTTGATGAAAGCTATGAACGCTCTAAAATGCTGGCATCCAATGCACGTGGAATGTATTCATGCGATGGCAAAGCATGGGCGGTACACGCCTTGATTTTCCTCTTTTTTCCCATTATTTTGTTCCTATAGCACTTGGGGCAAAGAGCTTAGTACAAATTTCTTAACTTGTGTTTTTCCCAACAGATATTCATGTCCAGTATGCCAAGTCCAAGTATTAGAAGAGAATAGATGATGAGGTAAGTACCTAGTACTTAGAAGCCATGCACCCCTTCATAAGACCTATGGTTATTTAAGGATACAAAGAAAATTCTTAAATTAAAAATTTTCAAACTTTTGATCATTTAACTCTTTTTCTTAAAGGGGCAGCTAGGATGCCTGGCCGAGTTCAACTCATTGCCACCCTTATAGGAAGATCATTTTACCTTTTTTTGTCAATCAGGATCAGTATGTCTCTTTTCTAAGGTGGGCCAACCCGTCCCGACTTGGAAATTGAAAAACTCCTATTTACCATTTGAATGCTCATAATCCATCCATCTATCAAGCAGGCCACACATCTGCAAAGAAACAGACACTTAAGACAATGGTTTGCATCTAAGATGTATCAGTTGATAAATCTAATGGTTAGAATGAAATATTTTTTGGATACAAGACATGTACATGTGAAGTTCAGTCACACCAAAATGACTTGAGCCCTGACCTTGCCCGAAAATTGACCAGCCTATGCATGCCAAGCCCAAGCCAAACCCAGATCAGGCTCGTTGACCCTTAACCAAATCATATTTATAGCATAAGCACATGTCTAAGTGTAGGTCGCTCTCATACATTTACAGGCAAACAAGGTCCAAACTAGTCCATGGATGGTATTTTTCTTTTTATTGGCCAGGTTAGGCCTCACTGAAAATTAGTCAATGGGTCGGATTCGGGATTGGGTCGGGTCGGGGCATGGTTTTATGCATCATATCTATAGCTGCCCACCCCATGTGTGAAACAGGGGCAGTTACAGGGCGATATAGGCAGATTTGGGGCTGTATCATATCAGTGATTGAAGCCTGTTACTGATATTTAAAACCTTATTTTAGGGTCAGCCAGAGCCCAACCCATTGCCAGATTCCCAACATTTACATTGAATTGCGCGTTTGGTTGTGCTAAATGTCATGAAATATAATGATTAATCAGTCTAATTGGGTGCAACATTTCATGATATTTCATGAAATTTGGTGCAACCAAACACCCTCTAAAGCAAGTTCAGAATTTTTTTGGAAGTCGCATATTTGTAGAGATGAACTCCCTGTTTGTGACAAATAGAGAGCTTCCCTGTTGCACACCGAGTTTGTACATGTGGGATCCATGGTTGGTTTATCCAAGCAATTCATCTAGAAGCCCCTGTCATGGAAGGGCCATGCCATCCCGTTCCCCCCCCCCCCCCCCCCCCCCCCCCCCCCCCCCCCCCCCCCCCCCTCTCAACTCTCTAGATCCTAGCCATCAAATCTTTGGTCTTCCTTCATTGAATGTGGCATACGGCACAATTCTTGCAAAGGTTAGAGAAATGGTCCAGATTTCAACCCATTTATCAACAATGAGGATCTCTGATCAGTGGGATTTTTTTTCCTTTTTCATGTAAGCCATCCATCAAGGGACCCGCTAGATGAATGCTCTGGTCACCATTTGGTGGGGTAAAAGGGCAGTACTCTTTAACAATGACAGAAATCAACTACTGAATCCTTGCATTGTAATTGCACTCTCGAACAGAAAATAGGCTGTTATCTTGATTTCTTGCTGTCGGAAGGGAAAATGCTGACAGAAGAACAACTGACCATGTTGGTCTGGAAAGCAATCATTGAAACATCAGATACTACTTTGGTAACAACAGAATGGGCTATGTATGAACTTGCCAAAATCCCCAAGAATCAGGTAGCTCTCTCAGTAGATTCAATCATCTCTTCATCTTTACCTTTTCAGTTTTATATGTTTCTGATTCCGATTGTTGTTTTAGGACCGTCTATACCATGAGGCTGAGATTGCAATACTTGACATACAGCTGCAAAAGGGCACAAATGGAAGATAGTCAAACCATCCTTGATCTTGTTTATGGACAAGGACCATTTACTTCACATGTTGCTCTGAAGCATAAAAATTGTCGTTTTACAGCTGTTACTGAGTTTATCTCTCAGAAGGACTTCATAAAGGAGCAATGCAAGTAAGACTTTAAATCGTATTAAAGTGGATTAGTTTGTAGATGTGCTTCCTTGGATTGTATATGTAAATCTCATACTGTTATGCATGGTTTGCATCTTAGAATTGTTCTTGAATGATACTAGTAGCAATTGCACCTACTGGTAGCATCACGAAGATCTTAGCTGGACAAATGTGTCTCTATAAAATCAACTCTCTTTGTCGGACAATATATCCCTATAAAATCAATTCCATGTACACTTAGGTTGACCACAACCAGATCTGCACTATCAACCATCCAAGGGCTTCTTGGAGGACCTTATATGAGCGATTGTGCAAAAAGTAAGTTTGGTCGATTTCAATGTGGCACCCAGACGGGACCTTATATTGTCTACAAAAAGATATGATTGTTGAGAAAAAATCCCTAAGCATGTTAAATTCAATTAGCGAATCCTATTAAAGAAGTTATATCAGATAACTTTCCACATTCATTCCTTAGGAACCTTCAGCTATCACATGTTGAGATTATATTACCAGATGTAAATGATATTCTCTCATCTTAAAATCAAAGCTTATTATTTGAATCATGCGGATTGAACCAGGAGTACTTAAACCTCATTTGATATTTCTGTATTTGATACAAAAATGCCATTTAGCTACATCTCTAGATCGAAGTATTGTACATAGGCAGCAACTTCCAAGGTTTTTTATTTTATTTTATTTTATTTTATTTTTTTAACGATACTATTGTCGAGATTTTCCCCACAACATTAGTGAAGAAAGTTGCAGGATTCTTCTTCCTTCTTGCTCCTCCCACTTTGAACTTGTGCTCTATCTCACTCCCAGCTTTTTATGCCTTTCGACATTTTGAAATAGTTGCTTTGCCTTTCCAAATCTTCTATCGCTTCTGTTCATGCTAAGAGAAATTATAGATAACAGGTTTTTTTTGGCTTGATTTTTTTGTTTTGATTTGAAACCAAAAAAATAAAATCAAATTAAATCTATCATCCAAAGACAGTAAACAAGAAGACTAAAAAATGGGAAAGAAAGAAAACCCAAATCTCAGAAAATGTAAAAGAAAGCGATTTACAGGTCAGGGAGATGTTTCTTCAGATGAGCGTTTAGTCAGACGTAAAAGAAAAGAAGACCTCCATATATATCTTTTTTCCCCTATTTGTGGAAAAAATATTGATGCAAACTGTTTTCCATTTTCAAGCTTTTCAAGGAAATTATAGATATTGGCTTCTTTCAAAACGCTAGACTTTCAAGGTGTTTTTCATTTTCAAGCTTTTGGTGAAAACTGTGGTTTCTTACTTTTAATATTTTCATGAAAAGCAGAACTCCAAGCTAAATAATAGAATTTCTGTTAGAATCTGCAGTTATTTATTCCATAGGATTCATGTTAGGTTTCCACATCCATGTTTTAGTTGCTCTCTATTAAAAGTAATGATTTTCATCGACTGATTATATGAAACTCTCGTAGGTGATAGTTTGATTGGTTTGGTTTGAGATATAATTAAATAGCCTATGTTACGGATCTAATCTTACTTTGGTTACAGATCTAGCGCATTGGTTACGAAGCAGCTACAGAAAAAAAAAAAACGTAGCTATTAACCTATAGCTAGGAATTTAGTCTGTTGCCTTTTCTCCTTTTTAGGTAGTGATCAATAAGATGCTGTAACTATTAAGAGGTTGTACTATAGTTCAAAAAAATGTTGGATACTAAAATATTTTCCAACCCCTCACCTTTATAATTCATGTTGTTGAACTACTGTTCCATCATTTATTTTTTAATATATATGAAAAAGTCGTATTGTTTTCGTTCATTTCTTCAATGTTGTTGTAATAGTAAATATCTACTCCAATTGTTGATTTTTTAATGTGTTTCAGGAGGACAGGTTTTTCAATGATATGCCTACCACTTAGCATAAGAGTAATGCAAGACTGCCCATTTTTTAGGTTTGTGTCCTTATCTCACATATGATGCTCTTGTGCATCTTTGGAGGGACAACATGTCTAATTTTGTTTCGGATGTGTCACACAAGAAATGGTTACTATGAGCGTGGATGGTTCTGTACTTGATTTAATATCCAAAATTATGTTGTATCTTTGCCTTGGATCACCCGGGAAGTTTTTGAAGGAAAAGAAAACGTGTGTGTGTGTGTGTGTGTGTGTGTGTATTATATCACCGATATCTCCCTTCTCTTGAGTTATGTATATATTATATCACCAATATCACCCGTCATCTCTTTAGTTCTGTAGTTATTATACATTCAAGCACTTTATCAAGATTTTTGATGTCATGAGAATATAGCCTTATCAGCCATGAAACTATGAATACCCAGTATCCATATGAGATAGCATTCACTGTATTTCAGGACTTGATGAAAATTTGTAATTTTGCCGGGCATTTTAATGTGAAGTATTGCTTTCTTACTTGCAGTCCCTTACTATAACTCCTTACTCATGTGAAGTAGGCAGAGAATGTCTGCTCAAGCAATTAATAGAGGGAAATCGTCATCATAGGGAGGGGTGCTTGTCTCGATGGCCACCGAATCCATGCATTAAATAACAGGTGTAATCTCATTAAGAGATCTCTTCTGCAACTTCACCCGTTTATACGTCACAAGTTTTGATATTTCAATTTTCATGCGTATCTGAACCTTTTATACGATGTTACTCACAGTGGAATGATGAGCCGCAAGAAACAAAAACTTTACATTGGAACATTTCGACCTTAGACTGTTTCTCTTTTCATTCGAACATGGATGATATCTTTAGTTATTTAATTTATTTTTTTTTAATGGATATATCTCATAACAAGTTATTCCTATCTTTTAAATGGTTCGAATCATTGAAGATGATATCTATTCAAGGGATAAAGTCTCGAAGTTTCCTGCCATAGTACATCAGGATGGATCCTAGCATAGGGGTTATATGATACTCAGGTAGCGTACATCGCTTGATACGCGGATGCTAAAAAATAGCGTACATTGTAGACTCACAATCTAAAACTCAGATCGGCTGAGCAATCTTAACCTCTGATTCTCTGATAGTTAGTTGAGATAGAGCCTTGGATTAATTTTTAATCATCAAATTAAATATGGAACAAGCACATTTTCAAATAATCCAATAACCATAAATTTTCCTCCATGGGACATCTAAACTGGGACCCATAATATGGACGGACTGATTTGATTTATTGTATGCCAGTATGCACCGAACCATGTCGTGCCCAATCCGGTCCGACTCGGTTTTTCTGACCGAGTCAGACTCGGATCGGACCAGGCCATGTACAATTCGGAGCGGTTCAAGTCAGGTGACCTGCACTCGGCCCCGGAATGGATCGCGTTGGGGTTAGGCCAATGATATTTCGGATAGGATCGAGTTGGACCCAATCCGATCCGACTCGGTCCGATGCCTAGCTCTAGTCCCAAGGGGGGAAATTGTAGTAATCAGTTAAAACCTTCCAAGTACTCTAAACCAATTTGCGCGCGCACACACACAGATATATATATATATATATATATATATATATATATATATATATATAAGAAAAAAAAAACACACATCCGGACATACAAAAATATTCATGACAAAATGGCCTACATGGTACATCTGACCACAATGCTGGGAGTCAAGACGTGGAACATGTACTGTACAACTCAGCCCGAATGTGGCCCGGCCTCTCTATTACCATTGTAAGGAGAGATCCTATAATAGAAAAGAAACTTATACCTGGGAGGGCCCCACCATGTTGTTTACGTTAAATCCACCCTAACCACCAAATGCGTCATCCTATTTTAAGTTCGAGAACCAAAAATCAGCACCGTTCATTGTTAAGGTAAACCACACAATTAGAGAAACAATATACAGGGCAACTTTCACCCTACAAATTGTTTCTCTTGGTGTGCCCCCACCTAAATGACATGGGCCTAAATTTGGGTCAAAAGGTCTAAGTTTTGGTGTGGCATCTAAATGGGTAGAATGGATTTTATATAATCATCATGGTGGTTGTATAAAAAGAAAGGGTGGATGTCTCTCCCAACTCTTTCCTTGTGTGCCCTACCTTAATTACAAGTCAACTTACTTTTTTTTTTGGCTCTATGCTTAAACGTGAGATTACATATCTAATGGTTTTCACATATAACACAGTAGGCCCATCAGATATCAAGGATTACGTCTTGGTTGTGACCCGAAACCAACAATATGGGTGTGACCCTGACTCTAAGGCCCTCCTAGATGTATTCAATACTATATCTAAGCCGTCCATCAGTTTGGAAGCTTATTTTAGGGCATGGTTTTAAAAATCAAGAAGATACAAATTTCAGGTGGACACACTGCAGGAAACAATGGTTGTTGATCATTAAAATCCTTTGTTGGCTCAAAAGGAAAGCTAAGATTTCTTTGTTGTATGCGCACCACTCACTCTCTGACACCTACCACCCCTGATCGTCCCCCACCCCAATCTGCTGAAAGGCACTCTTGCTTCCGATTCCAAAGAGCTTGATCCATAACAGTTTTGGATCAAGCTGATATTTGTTTTTACCTTTTATCCAGGTCTGTGACCCTAGGAAAATTTTAATTATGACTGTTCAATGACCACTATATCCTGTGGTGCAGTCTTCAAATTTGTATCTACTTCATTTTTGCCACCATGCCCTAAAATTGGATGGCCAAACCAATGGACAACATAGATATACATCATGGTGCGCCTACAGTTAGGGTTGCACCCACATATATGGTCCCAGGGTTGCAGCCAAGTGGTGCTCAAAGTGAAGGTTGGCATAGGTAAAATTCTTTTTTAAGGCTTGTAGGGTAATAGTCGACCCAATGGATAACTTATAATTTATTAAGTGAATGGATCTCCTTGAATGCAGGCCGTTAAAAGAAGCCAAGCATGGGCCCATTGTGGGTCCACACAATGGGCCAAATGATCCCAATTGTGGGTCCACACAATGGGCCCACCTAGGTTCCAATGCAAGGCCCACCCGTTTTGTGAGCCCAGTTTAGGACATAAAGCCGAAAATGATCCCAATTCAATACTCAATTGGGCTGAAAAACGTCCACAGTTGAAATATTTGTGGGGCTTCAGAGAATTTGAAGAAGTCTAACGTTTGTGTCTTCATTTCATCCCAGTAGAATGACGTTATGAACAGTATGGATGGCATGTAAACATCATTAACTACCAAGGGAGTTTCAACGGTAGGAATTTCCCTACTTACCTTTTCCTTTAGTGTGGCCCACTTGAGTCTTTGATCCTATTCGGTTTCCTATTAAAATTCTAAAATGAGCTCACAAAACGGATGGACGGGGTGGATTTCCAACAAACATCGTGGTGGGTCCCACCTACGTTTCCAGCGCAAGAACTTGGCGGCTTTAGCAGGAAATCCGCGGAAGCGGATTGCGTCCTACCCCGCCCGGACGAAAATCCGTCAGGTCAGGGATCCGTGGGCCCGAAGTGATGTAATGGTTTTATCCACACCGTCCATCCATATTTGCAAATAATTTTAAGTTATGTAACCCAAAATAAGGCGGAAACAAGGCTTAAATGGACCACAAAGTGGGGAATGAATGTCCACCATTAAAAACTTCCTGAGGTTTGCAGAAGTTTCGGATCAAGCTGATATATATATATATATATATATATATATATATATATATATATATATATATATATATATATATATATATATATATCACTTCATCCAGGTCTACATGACATTATGAGTAGGTTGGATGGTAAAAAAACATCACGTTGGCTCTTAGAGATGTTTCAACGGTGAGTGTCATTATCACAGTTGCCTCCTTTCGTGTGTTTCACTGGAGATTTCTTCCTGCCTCAATTTTTAGGTAATGTCATAAATTGATCTGAGAGAAGAGATTAACGGATTGGATAAAATCATTACATCACAGTGGGCCCCACAGAGCCCTGCCCGGACGGATTATTGTCCGGGTAGGGCAGGACGCAATCCGCTTTTCAAATACGCGTCGCTTCGCATGGAAGGAAACACCACAACGGTTATATCTGATCTGAAACTTAATACCCAAGGGAAAAAAAAAAAAAAAAAAAATCAAATTTCTCTCATTCGGCGTCTCTCGCTGGGCGCCCCCTCTCCCTTTCTCTATCGCTCCCAACGTTCCTCTCTCTCCCTCATACGTCGTCTACCCCAGCGTTCCTCTCTCCCATCTCGTTTCTCTCAGATAAAACCCTCGCCATTCTAGGAATTGGTCATTTTCCATGACCTTTATTGAATTGGGGTTTCTTGCTCGCAGATCCCTCACAATTTCTAGGGTTTATTTCAATTTCTTTCGAGAGATAGGGTTTCCTTCAATTTCTATTGCCCTTTGCATATATTCTTATCTGTTTCTCCCCCTCCCAAGAAATCCCCTCCCCCCAGGAAATCTAACGGCTCTCTCTCTCTCTCTCTCTCTCTCTCTCTCGATCGAAATTCATCTCTCCTCCTTGGGGGATACGAGGTCTCGGAGTGTCTCAAGTTCTCCTCTCTCTCCATCTGTCTTATCAATTCCTCATCCCAATCTCTCTCCAAAACTCGAAATAACAGGGCATATCTGGAGGTTAGAATCAATATGGTGAGGAGTTGTACTGCCTTAGGAGAAGGAGCATCGAATAATGATACTCAGCCACTTCATTGGGTCATCATCATCATGACAGCAGCTACGAAATCAACATGGACAACTGCAATACCAGATAGGAGTCTACCGTTGTTGTTCAAGCCCAAGCTATCTTCCATCCCTATGCTTATCCTTACCCCGGTGCAGTTTAGTATCCACTTCTTCCCCCTCTCTTAAATTGTTCATTTTCTTTAGTACAGCACATGCATTTTAGCATATTCCATAAAAAAGCCCCTCCATATTTTAGATTTAGGATTACACGATTCTACTGAATGTGGCTTCCTTCCTGACCAAAAGTCGTTACTTATTCAAATTGTTTTAATGGTTGGGCTAGTTTTTAGTGACAAAAACCTTTGATGTGCCCAGGCCATTTCAGGTAATCCTAATCATTCGTATGCTTGGGCTTGTTTTGAGTGACCTTTTGGGTTGTAGGAATATAATAGTTGAATTTTGAATGATAAGCCATCGCTATGTCCATGCCCATATTCATTAATCCAGTCAGTTGAGCTGATATGTGGGTCCATTTTCTATCATCTAAATGTTAAATATCACATGGACCATTTCTAGTGATCCAAGCTATTATTATAGTTTGGTCCAATTTGAAACTGTCAGTATGTGGGCTTATTTTATTAAATTCAGGCAGTTAATATGGTTGGCTCGTATTAAGTGATCCAAATCATTAATATGGTTGGGTTTCCTTTTACAATAATTCAAACCTTTCATATGAATTGTCCCATTTTTAGTGATCCATACCTTTCATATGAATTGTCCCATTTCTAGTGATCCAAACCTCTGACATGCTTGGTTGTGTTTGTGATGATCTGTTTTCTATAGGATTCTGATGAATTCAAAATTTATTAGACCTGATTTCAATGCAATCCTGTTCAGATTATGCAAATCTAAATTTCAAAACTCAGATTTTAAGCCTAATAATAGCAGGTTCCTGAAATCCCTCTAGGGCATGGATTTTCCCAATTCCCAACTTACGCTGCTAAGGCACAAACTATCTTGCCAATCATTAGAGACTTTGTATTCATGAAAGCATAAATGGCATTGCATATTCTACTCTTTTCACGGGATAAGGTTGGCTGCTCAAATTTAGTACAATCTGTGTGGAAAAATCTGTCTTACATTCGATCTGAATATTTTGTTGGTTGTGCCTATGGCAGTCTATTTTCTGTAGGATTTTGAAGAATTTGAATTTTATTGGACCTGATTTCAATGTAATCCTGTTCAGATTACCCAAATCTAAATTTCAACACTCGGATTTTAAGCCTAAAAGCAGGTTCTTGAAATCCCTGTAGGACTTGGATCTCACCAAAATCCAACTTACACTGCTAAGCCAGCCAATCCTTCCCCCAGTTAGAGGTTTATTAAGCCACCCACATATGAGGCTGCCCAATCTACATTCCATCACATGTGCCACATATGAACCCCCCATATATGAGGGTGTCCGTATATATTAAGCCACCAATATATGAGGCTGCCCAATCTACATGCCATCACATGTGTCAAGGTGCAACACTTGTAGAAATCCAAGCCGTTCATCGAGCAAAAAATCAAGTTCTTCAATTTTTTCATGTATCTAAACCTTGCCCAACTCCCAGAGGCATATTTGAACTAGTGTGAAAATGCTCCTACATTAATCACCTCCGGTGAGAAGTCTCGAATACGAGACCTCCCACTCTGATACCACTTTGATGTAGGACAACTAACCATTTGCTCTAAAAGCTCGAATTGATAGAGCGTGGTGATTCAATCCCTTTATCTCATAGCCCAGGCTCCACTTCCCATGGTTTAGGTCCTTGGCCAAACCCCCTTCGTGGGCCCCATATCACATGAGTTTTGCCTCCCACGAGCCACCCGCCTCACACAAGCGCCCACCCTGAGTATGCCGCCACATCCGACAGGCCGCCCCACTCGAGCTCGATGTGAAAATGCCATTGCATTAGTTTCCTTGATAGATTGGTTGCTCTTTTGCATTTAAAGGCATGTAAGGGGGATGCTTGTGTGCCCGATGCTGCTTGGCATGCCTTTCACATTCCAAAAGGGGCTTTTGAAATTTTGGATTTTGAAATGCTCACCTGATTCTCTCCCTTGGGGCTATTTGGATGCAAGAGTCACGAATTACACTTGCATTATTCATTGACACACTTTTGCACACAAAAGGAGGCAAATGATGAGGACATGGACATCCAATGCGATTGTTATAATTGATTTCAAATCAATTGATAAATTGCTCCAACTACAACTTATTATTGTGGAATTGCTCTATTTTCTTACATTTGAATCTTTATGCATTTGTATTGTTGTGTCTTGTTTGACAAAAATTGATAGAGTAAACAACATTGTAGGGGCCTCTATTACTTTTCTTGTGTCAAAAGCTTAATTTACGTAGTGCATAACTTTCATGAGAGAAGTTAGAAGGGTGCATCTCATTGACGAAACTATGGGACTTATCTCAGATCTAAGATTTGATCCTCAAACAAGTCTCTATCCTCTTATTACGTTTACTTCTATGTTTGCATAAAGGGTTAAGTGGACATGAAAATGTAAAAGAGCATACTTTGGAATCAACCACTTTTTTTTTTGGATGAGCACGCACTTTTCAGGAGCTGTGGTTTAACATGCTTCCTTAAAGCTATTGACCTAGCTTAGAATATGTTTAATCATTAGAAGAAGGTTTGATTGTATTGGGTCCCTCTAGTTTCCTATCCCTCTCAAAAAACTTGATTTGGGATATCCTTTATCAGTAAAGGTTTGATCATTGAATCTAGATTTTCTCCATCATATGGGATCTATCTTTGGTTAACCATTGTTCTAAAAAATCACTTCGATAAGATGATTCTAACCACGATCAATGAATAAGGTCGATGACCATATTGCTTATACTAGAATGGCTTGACCATCCATCATCAATGTGCCACCCTCGAAATCTCTTTATGATCAATAGCTTTGAAAATGTACTAACCATATTGATTATAGTATAAAGTTTCGATTATTGGTCTATACCGTTCATCATGAGGAACCCACTCAATTTATTTTTAATTTTTATTGAAGGGATCCTAACCTTTCGATGAATAGAAGGGAAAATGGATGGTGCATATTAATTTTGTCAGAAAAGGTTCCTCTCAATGTGATCACACCTTTGGTTACCTTGTAAGTGTTCAAAACTGTCATCGGTTATAGGAATTTTCTGCACGTGGTGACGCTCCTTCTATTGCTATTTTGTAATTGCTCTCATTTCTTTCTTTCTAGACATTTAGGCTTCCTATTATTTGAAAATAAATACTTTTCGATGCTCCCTCATACCGCTCTCGCTTGTGCTGCTAAGAGTAAGAGCATGATCTCAATACTTACAACACCATCTATTGGGTTCGTTTTGTTAGTTAAAAGTATCTTCACGGTTGAAATTGTCTTCATTGGTGCGAGTGAAGATGGCATCAAAATGTTTAACTCAAACACCGTATGTTGCATTCTAAGGCATTGTTAAATGCCTTGAGAGACTATAACTTTCACTCTTTTATGGGGTAAGAATCATGTGAATTTTGACTTATGTCGGTTATTTTAGTATAGCCACTTAGATTATGAAGACAATGAGTAATATTTGGCTAGGTTATTGAGAAAATGATTGTTGAGAAAATGGTTAATCTCCCTCCAATCTTCAATACTTGACATAAGAACATCGATCATGATAGGTTACAATTCGTGCTGCTATAGTGCTCTAATCTCATTATAAGATTGAAGCCTCTTTCCACGACCCATCCCAATGGATTTGTTAAGTTGATCCATCTATTCGTAATATTTGAGGTTGGTTCTCAGTGATCCACATCGTTAATTTCGTAGGACCCTCTTCAGTTCTATACACAATTCAAACAACCAATTTTCTTTTTACAACGATCCAAATTCATATGATTTGGCCCATTTCCAGTGATCCAAACCTTTGACATTGGCCATTTCGATGGATACAAAATATTAACATGCTTGGGCCATTCAGTGGATCCAAATTGTTCATATGATTCGGCACATTCGGCGATCCAAACTCATCATACGATTGAAGTTGCTTTTCATGATCCAAACTCATAATATGATTGATGCTACTTTTCATGATCCATGGCAATGGATATGCTAAGTTGATCCATGCGCTAAATTTTGTAGGAACCTCTGCAGCTTTATAAATGATCCAAACTATTCATATGATTTGGCCCATTTCTAGTGATCCAAACCTTTAACATGCTTGGGCCATTTCAATGGATCGAAACCTTTGATGTGCTTCGGCCATTTCAACGGATTTGAACTTCTTAGATGATTCGGCCCATTCAGCAATCCAAATGCATTATACGATTCGTGCTGTTGTTAGTGATCTAAACTCATCATATGATTGAAGCCTCTTTCCATGACCCATCCCAATGTATATGTCAAGTTAGATCCATCTATTCATAATATTTGAGGTTGGTTCTCAATGATCCACATCGTTAATTTTGTAGGACCCTCTTCACTTCGATATGCAATTCAAACAATCAGGTTTCTTTTTACAACGATCCAAATTCATATGATTTGGCCCATTTCTTGTGATCCAAATCTTTGACATGGGCCATTTCGATGGATAAAAAACATTGACATGCTCGGGCCATTCAGTGGATCCAAATTGTTCATATGATTGGACTCCTTCGGAGATCGACACTCATCATACGATTGAAGCCGCTTTCCATGATCCAAACTCATCATATGATTAAAGATGCTTTTCATGATCCCAACTCATCATATGATTAAAGCTGCTTTTCATGATCTAAACTAATCATATGATTGAAGCTGCTTTTCATGATCCATGACAATGTATATGCTAAGTTGATCCATGCCCTAAATTTTGTAGATCCCTCTTCAGCTTTACAAATGATCCAAACCGTTCATATGACTTGGCTCATATCTAGTGATCCAAACCTTTGACATGCTTTGGGCTATTTCAACGGATTTGAACTTCTTATATGATTCGGCCCATTCAACGATCCAAATGCATCATATGATTCGTGTTGTTGTTAGTGATCTAAGCTCATCATATGATTGAAGCCTCTTTCCATGACCCATCCCAATGGAAATGTTAAGTTAGATCCATGTATTCATAATATTTGAGGTTGGTTCTCAGTGATCCACATCTTTAATTTTGTAGGACCCTCTTCAGTTCGATACGCAATTCAAACAATCAGGTTTCTTTTTACAATGATCCAAATTCATATGATTTGGCCCATTTCTAGAGATCCAAACCTTTGAAATGTGCCATTTTGATGGATTAAAAACATTGACATACTTGGGCCATTCAGTGCATCAAAATTGTTCATATGGTTCAGTTCATTCGGCGATCGACGCTCATCATACAATACAATAGAAGCTGCTTTTCATGATCCAAACTCATCATATGATTAAAGCTGCATTTCATGATCCAAACTCATCATATGATTGAAGCTGCTTTTCATAATCCCAACTCATCTTATGATTAAAGCTGCTTTTCATGATCCAAACTCATCATATGATTGTAGATGCTTTTCACGATCCATGACAATGAATATGCTAAGTTGATCCATGCCCTAAATTTTGTAGATCCCTCTTCAGCTTTACAAACGATCCAAATTGTTCATATGATTTGACCCATTTCTCGTGATCCAAACCTTTGACATGCTTGGGCCATTTCAACGGATTTAAACTTCTTATATGATTCGGCCCATTCAATGATCCAAATGCATCATATGATTCGTGCTGTTGTTAGTGATCTAAACTCATCATATGATTGAAGCCTCTTTCCATGACCCATCCCAATGGAAATGTTAAGTTAGATCCATCTATTCGTAAAATTTGAGGTTGGTTCTCAGTGATCCACATCGTTAATTTTGTAGGACCCTCTTCAGTTTGATACACAATTCAAACAATCAGGTTTCTTTTTACAACGATCCAAATTCATATGATTTGGCCCATTTCTAGTGACCCAAATCTTTGACTTGCGCCATTTCGATGGATAAAAAATATTGACATACTTGAGCCATTCAATGTTTCGAAATTGTTCATATGATTCGGTTCATTCGGCGATTGACACTCATCATACAATTGAAGCTGCTTTTCATGATCCAAACTCATCATATGATTGAAGCTGCTTTTCATGATCCACGGCAATGGTTATGCCAAGTCGATCCTTCCCTAAATTTTGTAAGACCCTCTGCCTCTTTAGAAATGATCTAAACTGTTCATATGATTTGGCCCAAATCTAGTGATCTAAACCTTTGACATGCTTGGGCCATTTCAATGGATCAAAACCTTTGACGTGGTTGGGCCATTTCAACCGATTTGAACTTCTTATATGATTCGGCCCATTCAGCGATCCAAATGCATCATATGATTCATGCTGCTGTTAGTGATCTAAACTAATCATATGATTGAAGACTGTTTCCATGACCCATCCCAATGGATATGTTAAGTTAGATCCATCTATTCATAATATTTGAGGTTGGTTCTCAGGTTGGTTCTCAGTGATCTACATCGTTAATTTCGTAGGATCCTCTTCAGTTCTATACACAATTCAAATAATCAATTTTCTTTTTACAACAATCCAAATTTATATGATTTGGCCCATTTCTAGTGATCCAAACCTTTGACATGGGCCATTTCGATGGATAAAAAACACCTACTTGGGCAATTTCAATGGATCAAAATCGTTGACGTGCTTGGCCATTTCAATGGATCAAAATCGTTGACGTGCTTGGCCATTTCAATGGATTTGAGCTTCTTAAATGATTCGGCCCGTTCAACGATCCAAATGCATCATATGATTCGTGCTACTGTTAGTGATCTAAACTCATCATATGATTGAAGCCTCTTTCCATGACCCATCCCATTCAATATGTTATGTTTGATCCATCTATTCATAATATTTGAGGTTGGTTCTCAATGATCCACATCGTTAATTTTGTACGACCCTCTTTAGTTTGATACACAATTCAAATAATCAGGTTTCCTTTTACGACGATCCAAATTCATATGATTTGGCCTGTTTCCAATGCTCCAAATCTTTCACATGGGCCATTTCGATGGATAAAAAATATTGACATGCTTGGGCCATTTAGTGGATCCAAATTGTTCATATGATTCGGCTCATTCGGCAATCAACAATCGTCATACGATTGAAAGCTGCTTTTCATGATCCAAACTCATCATATGATTAAAGCTGGTTTTCATGATCATGATCCAAACTCATCATATGATTGAAGCTGCTTTTCATGATCCAAACTCATCATATGATTGAAGCTACTTTTCATGATCCATGGCAATGGATATGCAAAGTTGATCCATGCCCTAAATTTTGTAGGACCCTCTGTTGCTTTTCAAATGATCCAAACTGTTTATATGATTTGTCCCAAATCTAGTGATCTAAACCTTTGACGTGCTTGGCCATTTCAATGGATCAAAATCGTTGACGTGCTTGGCCATTTCAATGAATTTGAGCTTCTTAAATGATTCGGCCCGTTCAACGATCCAAATGTAATGCATCATATGATTCGTGCTGCTGTTAGTGATCTAAACTCATCATATGATTGAAGCCTCTTTCCATGACCCATCCTAATGGATATGTTAAGTTAGATCCATCTATTCATAATATTTGAGGTTGGTTCTCAGTGATCTACATCGTTAATTTTGTAGGACCCTCTTCAGTTCGATACGCAATTCGAACAATCAGGTTTCTTTTTACAACGATCCAAATTCATATGATTTGGCACATTTCTACTGATCTAAATCTTTGACATGGGCCATGTCGATGGATAAAAAACATTGACATGCTGGGGGGCCATTCAATGGATGCAAATCGTTCATATGATTCGGCTCATTCGGCGATCGACACTTGTCATACGATTGAAGCTGCTTTCCATTATCCTAGACTCATCATATGATTAAAGCTGCTTTTCATTATCCAAACTTCTCATATGATTAAATAATGGCTATACACTATTTTGCACTAGATTATCCTCATGGTGGACTAACAAGCACTTAACTTGTAGGAACTCAACCAGACCCACTTTTAAATCAGGCCAAAATAGTGGGACTAGAAGTTGACCCAATTACTATTATGAATCCAAGCCTAACGGTCCCACTCAAGAAGCGGACCTAATTATACTCTTAATAGTGAATAAGCATGGAGCTATATGTGGGGTCCTTAAATCATCACAGTAGGCCCCCACAAAGGCATTAAGTTGGACCCTAATGATCGTCCAGGGCAAGGACTGAGTCAACCACTCATATTAAAACTAAACGTGGCCCATGTATGGGCTTAAATAAGGAATCCCATTGGGCCCTAATGAAGGGTTCCACTAACAGTGTGAACCGTTCATGTGGCGTGGCCTCCCGTTGGCCTTATGCACTAAAATGATCTAGTAAAATGGATGGGCGCCATGGCTATCAAGTACATACATCATGGTGGACCCCATCGCATGGGACACATTGTGTGGACAGGGTGGCCCACAACTATGGGTCCTGTATGAACAGCCCGGTGGGCCTAAGGAAGGCTACTAAGGTGGACCCATACTCTAATACTAGCTGAATAAATGGATGGCGTGAATATACCATAGATCACCTAGCTGAACAAATAATAAGGTTTCTTTTTACAGCGATCCTAATTCATATGATTTGGCCCGTTTCTATTGATCCAAACCTTTGATGTGGGCCATTTCGATGGATAAAAAACATTGACACGCTTGGGCCATTCAGTGGATCCAAATTGTTCATATAACTCGTCTTATTAGGCAATTCCAACTCATCATTCGATTGAAGCTGCTTGTCACGATCCAAACTCGTCATATGATTGAAGCTGCTTTTCATGTTCCATGGCAATGGATTTGCTAAGTTGATCCATGCCCTAAATTTTGTAGGACCCTCTTCAGCTTTACAAATGATTCAAACTGGTCATGTGATTTGGCCCATCTCTAGTGATCCTAAACCTTTGACATGCTTGGGCCATTTCAATGGATCAAAACTTTTCATGTGTTGGGCCATTTAGCGGATTTGAACTTCTTATATGATTCGGTCCATTCAGCCATCCAAATGCATCATATGATTCGTACTGCTGTTAGTGATCTAAACTCGTCATATGATTGAAGCCTTTTTCCATGACTCGTCCCAATGGATATGTTAAGTTGAACAATCTATTCGTAATATTTGAGGTTGGTTCTCACTGATCCACATCCTAATTTTGTAGGATCCTCTTTAGTTTTATACACAATTCAAAGAAACGATTTTCTTTTTAGTACGATCCAAATTCATATGATTTGGCCCATTTATAGTGATCCAAACCTTTGACTATAAATGGGCCAAATCATATGAAACTTGTTTTGTGGAGATTGCTTTTATATAGGAGATGTTTTTAGAATAGGAGTTCTTCACATGTTGTGGCCGTTAGGGAAATTAAATGTATTTTTTGGGTTGGGCTTCTTATGTAAAGCCGGTTATTCTTGCTAATCTCTCATATGTTTTTCAATAGTGTAGGTGGGTTGTTTTATTTTGCGCATTTTGTGGGCTTTTAATGAAGCTCTCTCAAAAAGAAAAAGGAAAAAAAAGAGAGAAAAAGAAAAGAGAGGCTGAAATGAGTCATTGCTAAATTCTTTTGTTGGTTTTAGGTTCTACTTCAAAAAATACAAAAGTAAAAACAAATAAGAAGGACATAAATAAAGAAGAAATGTAAAAAATGTATGAAGAATCTAAACTAAAGATGATTTTTGAGCAAGATTTCCTAGTAGGTGAAAACTAAATGCCCCAAATTTGTTGTTGGAATGACCTTTTATCAATAAATGAAACTTAATATACAGATTAACTTCTTGATCTCTAAAAAATTGATTATTTGAAAATACCACTTATGAATGATGTTTTTGTTTGAGGCAAACTAATCTTCATGCTAAGGGTCTTTCCTATTTTGGGATACTCTTGATCTTAGTAGGGTTTGACAGTTTACACATATAACTAATTACACCCGAAGCACACAATACACAACTTCACTAAATGCTGAATATCATTCACCTCCAATAGAAGGATAGTCAAATACATACTCAAGGATGAGCCTACCGTAATCCTTTTTTCTCATTTTACTTGGATCTTCGATAGATGTGAGGTTTCGCTTCCTAAAAGGGATGGGGACAGGGACACCCTGTTGTTATAAAAAAAAAAACTTCCCAAAACCCGTCAGGAGTTTGGGTGAATGGCTTTGGTCATGGGTTTGCTCCCCATAGACACAAGTGTGATTCCTCTCCCCGTGGATTACCTATCACGAGTTGGGGCGAACGACTTTGGTCGTGGGTTTGCTCCTCACAGACACGAGTTTAATTCCCCTCCCCGTGGATTACCTGTTATGAGTTTGGGCGACTTTGGTCTTGGGTTTGCTCCTCACAGATAAGAGTTCGATTCCCATCCCCGTGGATTACTCGATGCACGTGGTGTAACTGGGAAGTTTTTATTTATAATCCCCACATCTGGAGACCCGCCACACCCAACCTGACGTGGTGCTGACTCGACTCGACTCAGTACCTGTGACTGGGTCAGACTCAGTCTGGATTAGTCCATGCCAGACCTGGACTTAGATCTGGTCAGGCATGCTGGACTTGGTACCGAGTTGGGCGAGTCGAGTCAGTCAACCCTTCAGCCCTAACTTGGTCCGACTCGACTCGTTGCCCTGTTCTTCACCCTATTTATTAGGAAAAGTTTTTGTTTTTAATCCTCACACTGGGATATTCTTGAAATTTTAACCTTCAATTTCAGTGTTCAGCATTAAGCCCACGCCTATTCATTCCTTTCAAGCTTGATTCTGCCCCTATAGGCGTATGCTCATGACGCTTAACGACTGAGTTCGATTTCCTCCCCGTGGATTTTCCGCTGTATCCCCGCCTTTATATATATATATATATATATATATATATATATATATAACTTCCCAAAACTCGTCACGAGTTTGGGCGAATGGCTTTGGTCTTGGGTTTGCTCCCCACAGACATGAGTTCGTTTCCCCTCTCCATGGGTTACCGGTCACGAGTTTGGGAGAACGACTTTGGTCGTGGGTTTGCTCCCCACAGACACGAGTTCGGGAGAATGGCTTTGGTCGTGGGTTTGCTCCCCACAGACACGAGTTCAATTCTCTTTCCCGTGGATTACCCGTCATGAGTTTGGGCGAACGACTTTGGTCGTGGGTTTGCTCCCCACAGACATGAGTTCGATTCCCCTCCTCGTGGATTACTTAATGCACGTGGTGTAATAAGGGAAGTTTTTTTATATATATATATATATATATATATATATATATATATATATATATATATATATAATCCTCACATCTGGAGACTCCTGAAACCCTCAATTCCGCATTCACTATTAAGCCTACGCACGTCCATTCCTTTCAAACTTCATTTTGCCCTTATAGGTGTAAGCTAGTGATGCTTAACGACTGAATGAGAGCTTCGTCTGTCATGAATAACGGATTGACTCCGCTGTTGGCATTACTTTTCTTTTTCTCTCATTTCCTATTAGTGAGTTCCAATGCACGCTGTCACTGATAGGGAGACGTCATATCGGCTGAAAAACAGAGCCCCAATCTAGTAGGGCGCACTATAGCGCACTCCGAGCGGCCTAGCTTCTAGCTCTCTTGATTAGGTTGTCGTATTTTGCAGTGGTGACTCCCGAAGCATGGGAGATACTCTTAGACCAACAGAATTACATGAACGACATGGCGTTTCCAGTCAAAGCCTTCGGCCCGAACTTCAATATATAGATCTCATTTTTTTTCAAAGTGGATCTATCAGGGGCCAGGCTAGCCCGAACCCCCGAATGGGCTTATCATCGGGTGTTGGTTGACTGACTCTGATTGCCTATCAGTTGTTCGCTCGACCAAAAAGTCCATCTACATCCCCTATTTAAATTAGAAATTCTGTCTTGCCCCTTATCACTTCACTCCTTCCCCGTGATCATTTTCAGGTTTTGGTTTGTCCTGGATGATGGGGTAAGCTCCCATGAATGTGCACATGACTTACTTTTTATTGGACTATCTTTAATAGGCAAAATCTCACACCACTTTACACAAGGGTTGATTAGCTGTGGAATTAAAGTAATAACTGTCAATCTTTAATTAGAATCAAGGCAAATAAGAACAGTCAGACTCTTACCCGAAGATGAAGTTAGGCTTGGATAAGGACACTACTTGGATTAGGAAGCCACTCATAACAAAATGTTTTCTAGCTGAAAATACTGGGGCATCATTTAAAATAGACAAATTGTATGCATCATCTTAAAAAGGATTCTACGCCAGAATCAAACACTAGGAAAATTTTAATGATTAAGAAATAAATTGATTAGAACAATACCAAAGGACGATCTACGCTAAAATAAAATGAATACATCAAAGCCTTTGATCCTTATATTCCAATCTATACTTTCCATTGTCAAAGTGGCTAAGGGAAAAAATTTAGAATTCGATTAAGAGGATTGTGGTATCTATCAATAGTGGATTAAATGTTAAACTCTAGAATTCTATGAGCAAATTTAAATCAAATTAGTTAAAACCTTGTTAGTATCGAAGTCCTCATATGGGTAGACAATATGACTTTGTATAAAAATTGCTTACTAAAGTTTGATTCCCCTCCCTGTGGATTACTCGTCGCGAGTTTGGGAGTATGGCTTTGGTTGTGGGTTTGCTCCCCTTCCCGTGGATTACCCAATGCAATTGGTTGGCAGGTGATTGTGTGCATTCGCAGGGAATAGTCTCGCCTTAAAGGGGGCGGGGACACCATGTCGTTATAAAAACAAAAGAAAATTCCAAATTCACAAGTGTGGTGTTTGTCATCGTTGCTATAGCAAAATTAGAACGACAAGAAATAGTACAAAAAAGAGAAAAGAAAAGACTTGAAGGAGCTTAGAAAATGAAGATAGCATAACGGGAAGTTTTTAGATGCTGAACTTAAGAGAGGCTGAAATGAGTCATTGCTAAATTCTTTTGTTGGTTTTAGGTTCTACTTCAAAAAATACAAAAGTAAAAACAAATAAGAAGGACATAAATAAAGAAGAAATGTAAAAAATGTATGAAGAATCTAAACTAAAGATGATTTTTGAGCAAGATTTCCTAGTAGGTGAAAACTAAATGCCCCAAATTTGTTGTTGGAATGACCTTTTATCAATAAATGAAACTTAATATAGATTAACTTCTTGATCTCTAAAAAATTGATTATTTGAAAATACCACTTATGAATGATGTTTTTGTTTGAGGCAAACTAATCTTCATGCTAAGGGTCTTTCCTATTTTGGGATACTCTTGATCTTAGTAGGGTTTGACAGTTTACACATATAACTAATTACACCCGAAGCACACAATACACAACTTCACTAAATGCTGAATATCATTCACCTCCAATAGAAGGATAGTCAAATACATACTCAAGGATGAGCCTACCGTAATCCTTTTTTCTCATTTTACTTGGATCTTCGATAGATGTGAGGTTTCGCTTCCTAAAAGGGATGGGGACAGGGACACCCTGTTGTTATAAAAAAAAACTTCCCAAACCCGTCAGGAGTTTGGGTGAATGGCTTTGGTCATGGGTTTGCTCCCCATAGACACAAGTGTGATTCCTCTCCCCGTGGATTACCTATCACGAGTTGGGGCGAACGACTTTGGTCGTGGGTTTGCTCCTCACAGACACGAGTTTAATTCCCCTCCCCGTGGATTACCTGTTATGAGTTTGGGGCGACTTTGGTCTTGGGTTTGCTCCTCACAGATAAGAGTTCGATTCCCATCCCCGTGGATTACTCGATGCACGTGGTGTAACTGGGAAGTTTTTATTTATAATCCCCACATCTGGAGACCCGCCACACCCAACCTGACGTGGTGCTGACTCGACTCGACTCAGTACCTGTGACTGGGTCAGACTCAGTCTGGATTAGTCCATGCCAGACCTGGACTTAGATCTGGTCAGGCATGCTGGACTTGGTACCGAGTTGGGCGAGTCGAGTCAACCCTTCAGCCCTAACTTGGTCCGACTCGACTCGTTGCCCTGTTCTTCACCCTATTTATTAGGAAAAGTTTTTGTTTTTAATCCTCACACTGGGATATTCTTGAAATTTTAACCTTCAATTTCAGTGTTCAGCATTAAGCCCACGCCTATTCATTCCTTTCAAGCTTGATTCTGCCCCTATAGGCGTATGCTCATGACGCTTAACGACTGAGTTCGATTTCCTCCCCGTGGATTTTCCGCTGTCTTCCCGCCTTTATATATATATATATATATATATATATATATATATATATATATATATATATATATATATATATTATAATATATATATATATATAAACTTCCCAAAACTCGTCACGAGTTTGGGCGAATGGCTTTGGTCTTGGGTTTGCTCCCCACAGACATGAGTTCGTTTCCCCTCTCCATGGGTTACCGGTCACGAGTTTGGGAGAACGACTTTGTTCGTGGGTTTGCTCCTCACAGACACGAGTTCGGGAGAATGACTTTGGTCGTGGGTTTGCTCCCCACAGACACGAGTTCAATTCCCTTTCCCGTGGATTACCCGTCATGAGTTTGGGCGAACGACTTTGGTCGTGGGTTTGCTCCCCACAGACATGAGTTCGATTCCCCTCCTCGTGGATTATTTAATGCACGTGGTGTAATAAGGGAAGTTATATATATATATATATAATCCTCACATCTGGAGACTCCTGAAACCCTCAATTCCGCGTTCACTATTAAGCCTACGCACGTCCATTTCTTTCAAACTTCATTTTGCCCTTATAGGTGTAAGCTAGTGATGCTTAACGACTGAATGAGAGCTTCGTCTGTCGATGAATAACGGATTGACTCCGTTGTTGGCATTACTTTGTTTTTCTCTCATTTCCTATTAGTGAGTTCCAATGCACGCTGTCACTGATAGGGAGACGTCATATCAGCTGAAAAACAGAGCCCCAATCTAGTAGGGCGCACTATAGCGCACTCCGGGCGGCCTAGCTTCTAGCTCTCTTGATTAGGTTGTCATATTTTGTAGTGGTGACTCCCGAAGCATGGGAGCTACTCTTAGACCAACAGAATTACATGAACGACATTGCGTTTCCAGTCAAAGCCTTCGGCCCGAACTTCAATATATAGATCTCATTTTTTTTCAAAGTGGATCTATCAAGGGCCAGGCTAGCCCAAACCCCCGAATGGGCTTATCATCGGGTGTTGGTTGACTGACTCTGATTGCCTATCAGTTGTTCGCTCGACCAAAAAGTCCATCTACATCCCCTATTTAAATTAGAAATTCTGTCTCCCTCTTTATCACTTCACTCCTTCCCCGTGATCATTTTCAGGTTTTGGTTTGTCCTGGATGATGGGGTAAGCTCCCATGAATGTGCACATGACTTACTTTTTATTGGACTATCTTTAATAGTCAAAATCTCACACCACTTTACACAAGGGTTGATTAGCTGTGGAATTAAAGTAATAACTGTCAATCTTTAATTAGGATCAAGGCAAATAAGAACAGTCAGACTCTTACCCGAAGATGAAGTTAGGCTTGGATAAGGACACTACTTGGATTAGGAAGTCACTCATAACAAAATGTTTTCTAGCTGAAAATACTGGGGCATCATTTAAAATAGACAAATTGTATGCATCATCTTAAAAAGGATTCTACGCCAGAATCAAACACTAGGAAAATTTTAATGATTAAGAAATAAATTGATTAGAACAATACCAAAGGACGATCTACGCTAAAAAAAATGAATACATCAAAGCCTTTGATCCTTATATTCCAATCTATACTTTCCATTGTCAAAGTGGCTAAGGGAAAAAATTTAGAATTCGAGTAAGAGGATTGTGGTATCTATCAATAGTGGATTAAATGTTAAACTCTAGAATTCTATGAGCAAATTTAAATCAAATTAGTTAAAACCTTGTTAGTATCGAAGTCCTCATATGGGTAGACAATATGACTTTGTATAAAAATTGCTTACTCAAATTTGATTCCCCTCCCTGTGGATTACTCGTCGCGAGTTTGGGAGTATGGCTTTGGTTGTGGGTATGCTCCCCTTCCCATGGATTACCCAATGCAATTGGTTGGCAGGTGATTGTGTGCATTCGCAGGGAATAGTCTTGCATTAAAGGGGGCGGGGACACCATGTCGTTATAAAAACAAAAGAAAATTCCAAATTCACAAGTGTGGTGTTTGTCATCGTTGCTATAGCAAAATTAGAACGACAAGAAATAGTACAAAAAAGAGAAAAGAAAAGACTTGAAGGAGCTTAGAAAATGAAGATAGCATAACGGGAAGTTTTTAGATGCTGAACTTAACTTTGAAGAGAGCTTAAAAAATATATTACTTTTGAAACTAAGGAATCCAATGGTTTGTTGGTTATTTCACATCATAATGATGTTTTTTTTTTTTAGCCAATTAACTTGAAGGACGTCTAGTTCTAATAGTAAGGGTGCTTTTTAGCAAAATTAGAACGACAAGAAAGAGTACAAAAAAGAGAAAAGAAAAGACTCGAAGGAGCTTAGAAAATGAATATAGCATAACGGGAAGTTTTTAGATGCTGAACTTTACATAGAGCTTAACTTTGAAGAGAGCTTAAAAATATATTACTTTTGAAACTAAGGAATCCAATGGTTTGTTGGTTATTTCACATCATAATGATGTTTTTTTTTGGCCAATTAACTTGAAGGACGTCTAGTTCTAATAGTAAGGTGCTTTTTTGAACTCCTTTGAAAGTTAACTTGAAGGGCTCATTGGTGTGTCGCTGAAAGTTGTTTATCCTGTTAGCTGAAGACTCACTTAGTAATTGCTTCTATATAGTAAGGTAACTTTTCTAAACTCCTCACTAATGGTGTGTTAAAATCTCATCATGAAATATTTTCGATTTCAAGGTCGAATCAAGACGACGACCAATCTAACCTTGATGGTGTCACCTTGCTTCCTAAACTATTTGTGCACATCGTGACAGTCCTACTCTTGGTAAGCAATTGTTCGTTTTTTGAATTAAGGTCGTTTTCTCTTCCGTATTTTTTTTTTTTTCCATGCGCTCTCATGCTTTTGATGTTTGTGAAAACAACTAACATCCTACAACTTGTATCATTGAGCAATTGTTTCTATTTCGGTTATGCATGTGTATTGTTTTGTTTGTTTGACCCAAATATCAAGAAGAACGAGCGCCGTGGGAGCCTTTGATTCTTATGGGGTGTTCTCAAATGCTGGACTTTACATAGAGCTTAACTTTCAAGAGAGCTTAGAAAATATTTTACTTCTGAAACAATGGAATCCAATGGTTTGTTGGTTTTTTCACATAATAATTATGTTTTTAAATTTTTTTTTTTTTTTTCCTGGCCAATTAACATGAGGGATGTCTAGTTCTAATAGTAAGGGTACTTCTCTGAACTCCTTTGAAATTTATTCTCTTTGTAAAGTTGAGGATTTGAAAGTAAGACCATGACCAATCTAACTTCGATATTGTCACCTTGCTACATAAACTTTTTATTCAAATGGTGGCACTCTTCTTAAGCAATGGCTTGTTTTTTGAATTAGGGTAATTTTCTTTTTCACTTAAATTATTTTTTGGGTCCCTTTTGTGCTCATAATGCCTGTGAAACTATCATCACAACTATGATCACCATTCATGATTATATGGCATCTTCAACAATGGCTCCTACTATAACTTATCCCTAAGCAATTGATCTGTATCGTCTTTGCTTGTTTGAGACAAATTGAGAGAAGAAATAACACCGTTGGAGCCTTTAACACTTCTAAGACAAATTGAGAGAAGAACTAACGCTGTTGGAGCCTTTAACACTTCTGGAGTGTTTTCAAATGCTAGAGTTTACATAGAGCATTACTCTCAAGATAGCTTAGAGAGTATCTTACTTTTGAAACTATGGAACTCGAATGGAGTTTTGGTTATTTCACATCGTAATGTTGTTATTTTTTTATTCAATTAACCATAAGGATGTCTAGTTCCAAAGGATATTCTATGTAAAGCCCATGTGTGTCTTACTGTTAGGATATTCTAACAGGTACCCTAAGAGATACCTCAAAAAGGCATTCCATTCATTTTTGTTCGTGAATCTTTATCCTATCAAGCGTTGAGAGTAATCTACAAAAGAATTGGTGCATCTGAAACTCCACTAACAACACCCTGTTTATGGGATATGGTTAAGTAGGCATGAAAATATTAAAATGCATACCTTGGAATAGAGATCACTTGTGTTGGACGTGCATACACATTTTAGGCTCTATGATATGACGTGCTGCTTTTATCGTAGCGATTGACCTAGGTAGAATATCTTTAAACATTGGAAGAAGGTTTTATCGTATATGGTCCAATCTTCAATTTCCCATCCCTAAAAAAAAAAAAAAAAAAAAAAAAAAAAAAAACGATTTGGGCAATCCTTTAATAGAAAAAGTTTGATCTTTGATGTAGATTGTTTGGGCGATCCTTTTATAGAAATTTTCTACCTAGGGTGACGACGCTCCTGCTATTGCTATTAAGTAATTGCTCCCATTTCTCTTGTCTATGCTCCCTTATGTCTCTTGCTTGTGTTATTAGGAGCATGACTATGATCCCAGTACCTGATTTGTAGAATGCCTTCATTTATTGGGCTTGTTTTGCTAGTTAAAAGTATTTTCACATTCATTTGTTGGCGCAAGTGAAGATGGTGTCAAAGTGTTTTAACTTAAATAGCATATGTTGCGTTCTAAGCCTTTGTTAAATGTCTTGGGAGACTACACGGTTGGTTCTTTTGTGTGGTAAGAATCATGTGAATTTGTGTATTACACGACATGTATGGCATACGATAACTATTCATAGTGATAGAAAGAAATTGAGTAAGAAATACTAGTTATACATGCAAGGTGTGTGATTTGATGAATGAATATAAAACATTGTGCTGTTGTGGATATGGGTGTCTCTGACCCTTACAATGCTTGGTTTTATGTATTTACCATTATCTGCCATCTCTTCGTATGCATTCTTTTGTTTTTGCACTAGTATTTGCGATTGCTGGAAAGGCCTCTTGATCTAAGTTGCAAACATGGTGTCATCAGCCAGGGGACTTCAACTGTATGTAAATGCACTCATGGATTTTTATTTTTATTTTTTCATTTTTTCATTTTGAATGCTTGGGTTTGAACTTCTTTTCTTTTGAGGTTTGTAGCAATTTCTCACCATCACTTATGAAGACTTGTCATTCATATCCTTGTGTTTAATAGTTTCTATTTATTTGTTACTATGAATAATTAGACTTCAATAAAGAAGAGGAATCACTTTAGAGAGTGTGAAGAAACCCGCAACCAATAGAGGGCAATATGCCCCTTCTTGGCAAGCAAAAAGTCTATGCCATCTAAATGTTATTTACCAAGCATGTTGTCTCTATAGTTCGTAAAGATAACCCCAAATAAAATGTTTCTAGTTCTCTCCACAAAAGCCAAATTAAGTATGTAAAAAAGTAGCAACATGTTTTTCAAAACATCCTTTAGGCAAGATAAGCTTTTTTGAATGAGCATAAGGCAAGAGCATGGAGTAATTCTACTTATGCAAATGAAACACATCAGCTATACCGGAGAAAGTGGTTATGGTTACATGATTTGATCATTTCCCTCAAATTTGGACCCGAGGTTTGCAAAGCCCATGTGTGTCTTACTGTTAGGATATTCGAACAGGTACCCTAAGAGATACCTAAACTTGATTGGATTTGGTTTTGGGTATTCAAAACTAGACTTGAACTCGGAAAGAACCCATCTGGGTTAGCTAGGCCTGGGTACGGGCGTACTAGGAAACATGAACTCAACCCGTTAACAACCCTTTCAACAAAGTTCTCTAAGAGTTATGTGAAGCCCACTCATGTACAAGGCATGATGTCTATAAGGCACTGGATGTGCAGACTAGTCGAATATATAAGTTGTCCATCAAATAGGTAAGTTGATGGGACCATTAAGTAACCAAAACATAGTAGCCACCTATATAGACCCATTAAGAAAACTAAAAAAATACAAAATGTATATAACAAAAAACAACACAACGAAATAGTAACCGAAACATAGTAGCCACCTATATATGCCTACCTGTAGATGTTGCCCTTCTTAAAGAGTGGTGAAACCGAAAGCAATTTCTGAAATTATGAAAGAAGTAAAGTGAAAGTCATAGCAAGCAAAAGGTGGTAGATGCAGAACATGTGGCCCAACCAATTAATAATCTATGTGGGCGTGTAGGGTTTTAACAGTCAAAGCATCTATTTGCTTTATCGTTTTTGCTATTTTGAAATAGGTTTAAACATTCTTGAGCCCTCTAGATTAGTAAAGTGAGACAACAATCGTCCTCTAGTAAAAGAGGGAGTGCAAATGGTTGGGTCGAGGGGTGCCCCGTACTCGACCCATTTAAGAATACAACTGTTGTTTAGACCTAGACAAAAAAAAAAAAAAAAAAAAAAAATCGGGCCCAAATTTGACGCATTTATCAAGTGGGTCCGCGCTTGGGCTAGTAGGGTTGTCAATGGGTATCCAAAGCTAGGGGTACTCGATGGATCCGAGCCATGAATACAACCTTATTTTAACAAGATTAAGGCCCAATAAATTGGACCCATTTAAAATTCAGGTTACGTTAACATACAACAAGACAAGTATGAGAAGAACATCCTAAACAAGTTGCTTGGGATACACGTGATAATGCGATATGGCTTAGGAGATGTTTTTTTTTTTTCCTGAATATTAAATGTGTTTGGTTTATACAGTTCCATACCTGGTTAATTGAGTATGATCTCATGAGTTCTCGAGTCCTTTTGGGTCGTTCTTAAAGACTCAGACCCATAATTGATTATAAATATAGAATTTGATAGTTGATTTTGCCTCTTTCTATTTCTCTCGATCTTGTTACAGGTCTAAGTAGTTGCATAGGATCGACTTATGTTATAGACCACACATTTGAACCACGTCTCCTATTTGCTTTATTGATATGTCAACCATTTCTTTGTTTGACATATTTAGTAATAAGAAGTTCCATCCATAAGGCCCTAATATTGATTGTTCACCACCATTTCCCTAGAAGAGACCCACTTGTTTCTGTTAATGAAGAAGGATGTGGGCTATACAATTGGTAATAAGATTGCAAAAAAAAATTCCCTACACTTGTAGCATTTCTACATATTTTTTCATAAAATTTCCATTTTTCCTAAAATTTTCTGAAGTTTTTGAAAAAATAAAAAATAAAAAATTTGGAGTTGTGCAATCATATATGCGTTATGCCATCGCATTTGCGCACAACTTCCTACTGTCGCATGAGATCGCTTATGCGATTTGACAACATTGTAGAAAAGTGATGCAATGATATCCAAAATGAGTTCATATCATCAAATTATATAAGTGTGTAAACACAACTAATACATTCTAAAGCCATTAAGGATGTAAAATTGTAAAGTATTGATACAAATCATGGATAAGTAACTTGGTTCCATTGATTTTAAACCTCTTAAACAAGAAAAAA
>JAJHSJ010002088.1:0-51595 GCA_021015155.1 Magnolia officinalis
TAGCCTCATTGATCTGTCAAGTGGGCTGTTTGATAGACCTTTTGAACTCCTAGCTGGAGGGTGGTAGATGAAAATTGACGACAAATAATTCATGGTGTGGCCTTTTGGTGGAAAATAGGTCTTAGTCCAAATTTGACTCCAAGTTCCCTACACTCCTATCAAGTTCTGTTGACACAGTTGGTTCCCTCTCTCTCGGCTTGCGAGATTCGAGGACTTTCATCTCCATCCTTTTTACACATGTAACAACAGGTGCAACCCCAAGGAGCTCAATTTTCTATGGTGGCTTATTGGGTGTTCATCCTGCAATCATTTCCACTCTCTCCATTTCTCCTTGGATCGGGACTTCCGGTTTTTGCTGTGGTGAAGAGGGGGTTTCGTAGATTTTGTCACCATGTGTAAACCTGCCTCCCTTTAGTCCTTTGCTTCAGTTTAGTGTTAGCTTAAAAAAAGAAAAGAAAACAATGGAAAGAGAAGAAGATCTTTTTTTAGGGTGGCTTGACTTCAACCTTTTTCTTGATTCTGATCCCTTTCTGATTCAAGTACCAATACAGCTTTTGGGGTTTCAACTGAAATTGCGAGCTTCCTTTTAATGTTCCATCCCTCCTTGTTTCAAACTGAAATCCCATATTGGTTTCAAGAAGTTGATGCTCAATGTGTTCTTTCAGTCCGAACTTCAAGGTGTAATCTCCCAAAGAATTGTGCAATCCTAACCCTATTGGATTAAAAGGGAGCACAAACATCCCCGTGAAACTTTAAGGTTGATGATGATTGTAAGTGAGATGAGGAGAAAAGAAGAGAGATAATGTGGAGTTGAAAAGACTAATTCGTGAGAGAGAAAAGTAACTCTCATGTTTCTCTCTCTCTAAGTCCTTTATATATCACATATCAAATTACATATAAAGCCCAAAGCATATGTCCATAACTTAAGCCCACACACATAGTAAAACAAACTAGAGAAATAATTGGGTCATATTGTGCTTGTTGTGTATGTGGATGACATTGTTGTTACAGGGCGATAACTTGATTGGTATTGATAAGGTGAAGTTATATCTTCATTCCCAATTCCAAACTAAAGACTTTGACTTACTCTGTTATTTTTTGGGATAGAAGTGGTGAGATATAAAAGCTGGGATAAATTTCTGCTAGTGGAAATATGTTTTTGATTTGTTAAAAAAACCCACAGATACACTTATTGATCCTCATCTCAAACTTGATCAAGAAGGAGAATTATTGGCAGACGCTGGTATCATAGAAGACTCCTTGACAAACTCATTTATTTAACCATTACTATGCCTAATATTACCTTCTCTGTAAGTGTGGTTGGTTTCTACAAAAAATCCTAGAGCTCCATATTTACCTGCAGTTATAAGGATCCGTAGATGCTTGAAGTGTGCACCTGAGAAATGTATCTTATATAGAGCTCATGGTCATTTTAAAATAGTAAGGTACTATGATGCAGATTATGCAGGGTCGAAATTTGATAGGTCTGCTATAGGTTTGCTGTACATTTCTTGGTGGTAATGTGGTTACTTGGAAAAGCAAGCAGAATGTCATTACTAGGTCTCGTGTAGAAGTGAAATATAGTGATGGGGACATCATGCGCACACACGCACGCCCCCCTACGCAAGTACGCAAGGAGGAGGAGGGCCCTACCATTGATGGATCGATGACGACATCCAGGGAGGGCCTCCTAGTTAGAAGACTGCGTTTTGGTTCGTTGGGTGGACCCGATAGTCATATGAATCCCACCATGGGTTCTCATGATCGTGACCCACTATTCTAATTAATCTAGTACTTTGAGTTTTGCTTATTATTGTTATTAGGAATATCATGGACGTTTTAGATTGCTTTGATTAGTTGTTATTTTTTATTACTGCTTCGTCTCAAGTAATAGGTTGCGCACATGGCGTGAGTTTTGGGGTATAGGTTTTATTATAAATACATCCTTGTAGTTTTTTTTTCTCAATGAAGATTAATAAAATTGTTGCGTGTTTTCTGCTCCTTTAAATTCCTGAATTATGGAGATTCAATTGGGTACGAAATTCTCCCTTCCTCGAAGGGCTGATTATCGTGGTGCGAAGCCACACCTATCCCGATTCACCCTTACCTTCTTCCATCCATATTTCTCCTTCTACAAGCATTCCATCTGCAAATCTATCATATTTGCAGGTGTTTTTCTCTCTACACAGATTTCTAGAATCTGGCCATACAGGAGAGCTGAAACTTTGGCCGAGCAGCACGCACAAACCGTGCATCGGATCGAGTTGAGATTTAAGGGTTTTAGAGTCCATCCCTGGCCGATTAGGGCCAAGGTGGCCTTTCTTTGAATGGTGGGCCCCACACACGTGCTGCCGGGATCACACGCACATGCGTCTGGGCCATTGCTGCTGTCCACACGTGCGACACTTTTCTGGTTCGTCTCTTTCATCTCTTTCACTCTTTCACCCAAAATCCTTAAACCTAACCCTAAATTACTCATCCCAAATCCCCTTTTATACCCTTTCTTCAACCTTAGGGTTCCCTGAATTGAAATTTCTGAATCCCTTGGATTCGGGAATTATTTCTGTGCATGTGTGGATGAATTTACCCTCCTTTGATTCTTGTTTGGTCTATAATTTTAATTGATCCGGCCCTAGCATGTGTAGGCCTGGATCGGCATAAGATTCCCTTTGATTGAGTGTTTGAACTTTTGTGTGGGATGTGGAATTGTTTATGAACTAGTGTGATCTAAAGCCTGAAAATCTTGCACATCATACTTGAATTTCACGTCCTACATCATATAGATCTATGGCACATACGGCTTGTGAACTTGTCTAGCTTTAGTCACTTGTGGAAGAGTTGGGATTTGCGACTCAAGTTCCGATGCTTTTATATTGTGATAATTAAGCTGCTATGCATGCAGCCAATAATCCAATGTTTCATGAAAAAACAAAACATAGAGGTCGAGTCTTAGAAAAAATTTCTACTACATTCATCTTTCAAAAAAAAAAAGAAAAAAGAAAAAAGATTTCTACTCCATATATATCCAAGTTGACATGTATGATATCTATGCTCTAGCTTGAGGGGGAGTGTTAAATGGACCATTGTGATCCCACTTGTGGACTAGCTTGGTCTCACGTGTGGTCTCTTGTAATTGCTAGGCTAAAGTATGTTTTAGGATGGAGTTTAGGCCCATGGGCTTTGCTTTTGTATGTTTAAGTTAATGAGGGGTAGTTTTGTAATTTTACTATAAATAATGAAAACCCTAATAAGAGAAGGGTGTGGGTGTGAGAGGCACATAGAGCCTTTCTCCCTTCTTTCTCCTCCTCTTCTCTTTTTTCTTCTCTTTCCTCTTCATTAATCTCATAGTTTCACAATTATGTTCATGGCATTTCACCATTTAAGATTTACAGAGGATCAACAAAAAATTAGAATTAGAGGGTTTTCTTATTTTGATAAGATTGGTGGCTGAGGGGTTCAGAGATAAAAATGTGACATGTACTAGAGAAAACATCCAATGGTTGCACTTGTATGTTAGGCTGCATTTGGCTTGGGCCATGAGAAAAATATTTCACCATTTTGGATTTGTAGTCATAGTTGAATTCCCAAAATCATGAAACTATTATCGTGTGGATAGGAAATAGCTTTCTTTCTGACATAACACAAAAGCACCCCATTTTGTGAAAGCTGGAAACTCTACTAAAAGTACAATTTCCAAAATCATGAATCATGTCCTCCAATTCCTACAATGGACATGAGCCAAAATGGAGCTTAGGTTAGAGCAAGCAATCAATCTCCATATAAACAGGGGAGCATGTATACCATGCGGCAGACTAGTCATCTATTATGCCCTACCGTGGATAGCTCATCCACCAAAAATATACCAGTTAACTAATGATACCCATTGGGTGTTTTTTTTTTTGAATGTTTAGAGTTGGTTGGGACCTTTTACTAACTATCCATTTGTAGTCCTCTAATCATAGCCTATGATAATGTGACTAATAAATTTTGAGATTCTCTCCATCAATGATAGGCCCCAACTGTTGAAAGTTTTGGATCTCATATATGCATACTGTGTATGGATTTCGAATGCCTAACAACTAAGATAATATTTATCATAGTTCAAAGACCCGAAAACCGCCCAACTTTATATCCCTCCGCCGGGTTGGGTCTCTTTATTTGATCCGACTAGATATTGTGTAATATTTAATAAAAATTACAATTATACTCTTCTGACTAAAACATTGAACAAACCATGACTTGTGGGCTTAAAGAGTATAGCCCAAACATATGACAAAGGTACAACATAGACCCAAACATGAGGACCACATGAGTGACCATGGGCCAGGGTGCCCACACGTGTGGTTATAATGCATCAACATATGTATTACAGTAATAAAAGAAGCTTAAAATAATATGAGTATAAAGAGAAAACGCTGAAATAAACAGAGATGCAATGTATGGGGAGTTGGTAGTTGACAATGACATTCTACCTCGAGGTCATGGGTTTGAAACTCAAAGCACTGCCCTTTTAAAAATTTATTTAACAAAAAGAAAAAAGAAAAAAAGAAAAAGAAAGAAAGATCAGTGACTGACTCGTTCAAGTCATGCTGAATCTTGTCGAGGTGACTGAGTTGACTACCAGATTTGATGAGTCTTGCTGAGTTGGAACCTAGTCTGGCTTGTGCTTTAGTTTCTCAGTAACTCGGCTCGAAATCTTGTTGAGTTGAGTTGACATGGCCGAGTTTTGAGTCAAGTCACGGAGTTTTAGAACTATGATTTTATAGCACTGGTTCTCTCTCTCTCTCTCTCTCTCTCTCTCTCTCTCTCTCTCTCTCATTTTTAGTCAGCGGAGTGCTGTTTATCTCTTTAAATCAAGGAATGCTGATTGCACTCTCATCTAGACCTCTCATCAGGCATGCCCCACTATGTAGAATCCTCGTCTCAAAAGATCAGTTGAGCTGATGATCAGGCCAACCTCATGCATATGCTGAACATCAACCATTAGTCAATTTCTCTTAACCATCCATTTCTTATGTGCATGTCTGTCGACCTGTCAAATTAGCCTGATATTTCAGCCAAAAATCTGTACTCTTAAGTGCACTTTTCATCTACTGGAATAAGGTTGCCAATTTGAATACCTGTTGTCCTTGCTCACAATTCACATTGACAACTCCATGTTAACTGTGACATCTTACAGATTGCTGTTAAAAGGCTGAAGGTCTGGAGCAACAAAGCTGAAATGGAGTTCGCTGTTGAGGTTGAGATACTGGCGAGAGTCAGACATAAGAATCTACTGAGTTTACGTGGATACTGTGCAGAAGGGCAAGAGCGTCTTATAGTGTATGACTATATGCCAATTTGAGCTTGCTCTCACATCTTCACGGGCAACATTCATCAGAATGCCTTCTGGATTGGGGCAGGCGAATGAATATTGCAATCGGATCCGCTGAGGGTATTACGTGAGTATCAAATTCAAATATGACAAATTGTATGATCGTCAGCTCAGCTATACAGTATCATTGGGACCTAATTTGCGGCAAGTGGGGCCAACAGTTGGATGACCCAGACTGGCGAGTTGATGGGCCTTGCCATAAATGGACCACACACCAAAAATCTCCCTGATGGGACAATCTGACCCTTCAATTGGTGTCTTGCATATAGACATTTAAAGAACAATACATCAACAGCCCACAAGGCATTCAAGGCTGGGATGGATGGACAATATTCTCCACTCTGCAAGATTTTGGGGTGGTCTGTCGTGGTGGGGCCCATCAGATTAATGCTCTGGCTTCCATCTGTAGGAACTCAGGGGCAAGGATACCATACATATCATCGGGCCAGGGATTACATACCTCCTCTTCAAAATGTCATCATCTTAGTCTTTCATCCAGTGATTTGGGGTTAGCTCTTCACAGACATGCAACTGCTTTTGCAACTTCGAGTGTTTGCTTACTGCTTGCTTGTTTTCTCCAGTTATCTTCACCATCATGCAACTCCTCATATAATCCACAGAGATGTCAAAGCAAGCAATGTATTGCTAGATTCAGATTTCCAGGCGCAGGTTGCTGATTTTGGATTTGCAAAACTCATCCCAGATGGTGCAACACATGTGACGACGAGGGTGAAAGGTACCCTAGGCTATCTGGCCCCTGAATATGCCATTTTTGGGAAAGCATCTGAGAGCTGTGATGTCTACAGCTTTGGGATCCTGCTGCTAGAGCTTGCTAGTGGCAAGAAACCCATAGAGAAACTCAGTGCAACGGTGAAGCGCACTGTCATTGACTGGGCACTGCCATTGGCCCGTGAGCGGAAGTTTGTTGAAGTGGCGGACCCAAAGCTGGACGGAAAGTACTTGAGGAAGAGCTGAAGAGGGTGGTGCTTGTGGCACTCATATGTGCTCAGAGTAGGCCCGAGAAGAGGCCCACCATGCTGGAGGTGGTGGACTTGCTTAAGGGGGAATCTAAAGAGAATTTATTGAATCTAGAAAATGATGAACTTTTCCAGGTGGATGTGGCAACAAATTTTCAAGGTTTATCAGGTGCAGATGACAGCTCAGAGTTTATATCAGAGGAGAAAGATGTGAAGGAATCGAAACAATTGGCCACTTCTATAGCTGAGGCAACTCAGGGCAGTTAAAGACTGGTGGCAGATAAATGGATGTATAGCTTGAATTCTCGCTCGGGTTTTCAGTTTTACAAGTAGGGCCCATTTTTCAGTGATCCAAACTGTTGATTCAATGTGCCCCACCAGGGCTGGTCCATGCAGAAAAATCCACCAGATTGGTAGTTCCCTAGCATTCAAATGTTTGGCCTTTTCTTTCTTTTTTGGTTGGACATGGACAAAGCTGTATTTTCTTTCTTAGTGTCTATTTGCTAGATGCCGCTGCTTTGGATACTTTTGGTGCATGAGACCCTCTTGGACATATCGAAAACCTGAGCATACCATGGATCTCACCAGTCTTTATTGTTGAATACATCGTATTCGATGAAGCTCCTCGACAGATGAAGATAGTGATTGACACTTTTCTTTTATTGTTTTTACCAAAATCATTGCAACAGGTTGGTTGTCTATGTTTGAAAACGTGGTTTGAAGGTGAAATATGATTTATGTGTGGTTTTTGTGTTGTATCTGTCTTTTTTAGTGTGTTATTTTTGGAGACCTCTTTTGTAATTGGATGTGGTCTTGAATGGTGCTTGTTTTATTGGTGGTAGAATTTATATTTTATTTAAACAAGAAGACGTTTCTGTTGCTGTGATTGCATATATGTTGAGTATTGCCAATTGTTTTTTGTTGTTGTCGTCGTCGTCATCATCCCTTTTTATTTACACACACATACACACACACCCTGCGTGCGACTTCAGTGTTGAAATGCAGTGCCTCTACCACTGAGCCATGCATTGAGACCCCTTATGGCTAATTGAATATGGAGACTCTTTAAGCACAATTCATATATTTGTTTGGGCAAAAGCTCTTCTTTGTATATGAGACATCACCTACCATTCATCTGATGGTGTTAGTTTGGAATTCCTTTGCATATTCAAATCTTGACCAACTGTTCAAAATGTTGTTATGAAATGTACATTGGTTGGCTGCCTACAGTCTTTTGTACAGTGGGAGATGGTTGGTATGGAGCAGTTAGGTGCGACCCTGACCGTGGGCCCACCTTGATTTATATTTTGTATATTCACGCTATTCGTTTTATTAGCTCATTTTAGGGCATGAACCCAAAAATGAAGCTGATTCGAATCTCAAGTGGACCACCCCATGGAAAACAGTGGTGATTGAAAGTCCATTAAAAACTTTTTAGGGCCCACTGAAATACCCACTGTAATGTTTACTTTCCATCCAACCTGTTGATAAGGTCAAACAGATATAGATTAAAGTAAAAAAATAAAAATAAATATCAGCTTGATCCATAACTTTGGTGGCCCATACAAAGTTTTTAATGGTCCACATGAGATTTGGATCTGCTTCATTTTTGGGATTGTCCCCGAAAATGAGGTGGTAAGATGGATTGACGGTGTGGATATAAAAAATAAACACCAAGGTGGGCTCCATGTTCAGGGCTGCACCGTGTTGGGTGATGCTGAAATGATAAAACATGCAACGGCTGGTAGGTGAAATTTCAGATAAGGGGTGTCATGTGAAATTGGAAATGGGTGCTGTGGGAAAGATGTGTTGCACTCATTTGGATGGGATGAAAATGTTTCAATAAATCAAAATCTGATAGCATTACTCAAAAAGTAAAACTGTGGCCCACCCAATAATTGGATTGGTATGAATTTCATGCCAAGTGATTTCCATTGTAAGGCCCACCTATGGAAGGCTCTAATATCCCAACATGCATTCCATAGTACACATCCACGGCAAAGAAATGTTGCATGTGACCACTCCACCTCATAAATTTCTCTCCTATTTATTTTTGGACTTAGAGAGTTTGGAGGCCACTGTCTTACCAAACTACCATTCAAGAAGGCCTGAATCATGCCTCACCCCCAGGAGAGGACTGCACTTAACCGACTCCAACTATACAAAATACTGTTCTTTTAGTAGTTTCAAAACTATCAAATTCCTAGGTTGTTACTTGCACATGAAAGGAGAGGAAGTGGTTACTAAGAAAAAGAAGAAGAAGAAAAATATTAAAGAGCTGCAGGAAAGGTGGCCTAACGTTTCCAAATCTTCTTTTAATATTATGGGTTGCACTAGCAGGTGTTTGCGTCACTCACATGTGAGGTGGCCTATATGCACTCCGATACACATATATACTTCTTTGGTATTTATGAAGACTTAGGCTCTTTATTATTAAAAGTCTACTCATATTAGAAAATTTCATATAAAAGGTGCTAGCTTGTATCAAGAAAGAGTTCTATAAAACTTAGTTTTTATGATAGAAGAGGAGAATCCAATCCTATAAATAAGAGAGACTTTTAACATTTTCAATCAAGCTCGAAAGTATGGGGCTACCCTTTTTTAATACATGCTAGAGAAAAAATTGGAAGAAGGTGAGCCAAGGACGTGCACACCGTAAGACAAGTGGGGTAAAGGGAGTCATTCATTGCCAGACCACTTAGAAGCATGCTGTGAATCATCGATTCGACACAGTTAAAAAAAATGTGGCTGATCTCTCTCTCTCTCTCTCTCTCTCTCTCTCTCTCTCTCTATTTGTAATTTTTTAGATCTGGGATCTATTGTCATCTATGGGCCGTCCAACTGGACACCTGTATATTGATGGTCACGATTAATTGGATCTAAGCCGACCGAAGTTTGCATGACCCACGTTTTCCCTAGAAATATTAAGACAACGCCTAAGAACATTTATGGGATGATAGATATGGAGCTTTGTTCTAAAGGGCCAGGACATGCACGACTTGGACTCTTGGCACGCCAATCCACTTAAAAATTTTAAGTGATTAAAAGAAAAATTTCCCTAGCAGCTGTACAATTCTTCTTCTGCATATATAAAAGCTTGGATTAGATGATTATAGACTTAGGTGAGAGTTAAAGTGAATAAGCTGATAAATCTTAAACATTGAAAATATGATTAGTTATGATACTATTAATAGTGATTCAGAATCTAATGTTTGACATCACTTGTCAGTTTATGAATCATATTAATGGGTCTTAACACAAGAATTGTGTGATAGGTAATGATGTTATCAAGAACACGTTCCACTTGTCTACCATGGAAAGTAAGGATTGGCCCAAACGTGTGATAGTTATGTTTTGAATAGGTGACTAGCATAGGTGTTTGATATGAAAATTAATCTAAACCAGCTTATGGGCCCAAAGGTTCACAATTTTCTAGCCCTTGGTTAGAGTGGCAATAGGCTGGGTGGCCGGCCCGACCCATTGAGCTTAACCTAGCTTTGGGCTGGGCTCAGATTTTCTAGCTTGGCCCATGGGTTGGGCTTAGGTTCATATGCATATCTTGATTAATTTTTGGTCAGGCTTGGGCTCATATCGTTTTAGCCTAATTGGGCCCGACCCAACTAGCCTAGCCTGACTTTATATGTACATGTATTATATCCTACAAAGGTACTATTCCAATCATCGGTTGGACCAACCTTCTTTATTGAGTGTTGACCATTTATTTCATTATTCTAAAATGTCTATTTCTTTATATATGTGTGGCTCACTAAATCAATCGGTAATCGATAAATAAATGTACCACTCCAATCCTTGACCTCTCAGGGTCCTATCGTCCTTTAAGGAAGGATGGTTCGCCCTTACAAAGCATGTTATACATTGACTTACTCGAAATGTGTCAGTAACATGAAGCCCAATAGGCGATGCCTCCACGGGAAAATCGACACAAACACGAAACACCATTTTCCAATATCCCATGGGACCTTTGACTAGGATTGTATAAAAGATAGAGGCTACATATGATGTAGCAACCTAGCTGAAATCTATTTTTGCCTAAATTTTCAAATGTGCATGTTGTAATCGCATCGAGAAATATTTATTAACACCTTCAATGATGCTTACCTCCTAAGAGGCACTACTTGAAATGGTCGCTTACATGATTAGCTAACTCCTCGCACCGAGAGCAATCACCTTTACAGATGAGGAGCTCCCGCTCAAAGGCCGTGACCGTGGTCATTCATTAAGCATAATCATTCGGAATAAGAATGTTAGGATCCTACTTGTGTTAATCGATAATGGTTGAGCTTAAATGTCTGCCTACAAAGGATTACGCTTGCCTAAGTATCCACTTATCCCATTCATTAACTTACAACACTCCAAAAAGGACATTGCATACCACAATTTCGAATTAAAAAATGTGAAATATGTTTCTTCTTAGTCTTCCCTTTGACCAGATAATGTCAGACCTCCTGTAGAGTGCCAAAATTTCTACTTCTGGGCTAAATATTAGGACAAAGCAAAAATTATTCTTCTGTAGGACTATATTGCCACCGACACGGGTGAGTATGTATGTAAGTCCTTGTGTAGGTCACCGACACGGGTGTGTACTTGGTAAGTCTTTGTGTAGGCCACTGACACGAGTATGTATGTAATAAGTCCTCGTGTAGGCCACCGATATCGGTGAGTACATGGGTAATTCCTTGTGTAGGCATTTAGCGGAAGTGTACGCTTGTATAGGTTAGATATGAACCTAATTTAAAACCTTCGATAGTGAATACCAATGCACTCAATGAGAGTGTGACCACTGAGAGTAGAGTAGGGAAATCGAACTACTATATATGCTTGTGTTTAGAATTGATGTTTATAATTCTATTTTTACTCATGTGTTGATTATTTAAACCATACGAAAGCTTAAATGCTAGGCACCTAACTTGTAATATACAAATAAGCATACTTTCAATTATAGACTAGTTGCATAATTGCTATATCTTTTATAGCCCATGTGATTGGACTCAATTTGGCTTGGAAGCCTTAGTGTTAATTGCCTTACGTAGTTTAAATTAACATATTAGTTTAAGTAAGCAATTGAGTTTTAATTGGCAAAATTTTATTGGTTATATTCACCCCTATGTAGGACTTACCCATTCATTTTATAGCTCTGTCAAGCTTCTGTGTGCCGTGGTAGACTATTCCACATAATTTAAAATCAAGCATTACACACGCGTCCCACGGGGCGTGTCAAAGAAAGTGTTTGGTTTGAAATTTGACTGTTGGTACATGTGTATGATGTCGGGCGTGTCAAAGCTTAACAAGCTTAATTTGAATTGAACACCTATGACTCTAATTATTGAGATAGACAGAGAGTCCGTGAGTGATCAAATATGACCGAGAACTAAGTAGTTTGGCCATATATTCAGGTACCTGTAAAAGTAATCAAGCGATTTGCAAAGGGAAGGGTTCATCTTTTTAATGATTTATATATATATATTTTTATCATTTTTATTTTTTTAACTTTCAGTTGAAATGACTTTTTCTCACAATTATAACAGAGATAAATCAATTCACATAATGTGAGAGTAGAATGAACGGAATTATTTTAATGAAATGAAAATGAAACTTACAAAGATAATCATTGGTGATTTAACATTTGTAACGTAGATGGTGGAGTCATATAGCTAAGTCTTCATTAATCCAACGGCTTGAGCGTAGACAAAGGGAATTACATTACTAAAAGAAAAGAAAAAAGTATTCCTTAATCTAACGACTTGGGTATAGACAAAATGAATTACATTAATCCTAAGCTAAGTCAGTCCATCTTAACAATATAGATGGAGTAGATTAAATTACTATTATGCTAAAGTCGGTCAACGTAGCAACGTAGATGAGTTATATCACATTACTCCTAAGTTAGGATAAACTAAGATAAGATAAGTAACATTGTATTGTTAAGTTATATTGTATTGGGGAGGGCCCAGAGTTCTTCAATCTTCCTCTTATTTATAAAACCTTAAGGTAGTAGCTGGACAGAGATCTTCATAACTACTATTCACGTCTGCTGATGTAAAAATAATCGCTTGAGCCCATAAACAATCGTGGCTTATTATGTAATGCCATGTATGATGGTCATTTGTCATGAGTTGGCCATTAGTTGCGCGCAAATCCTACTTTTATACAGATGAGAATTTTTCTCATAATACCACATGTTAGTGATCGTTATCTCTTTCTCTGCACGAACATGTGTCCTATGAAACTCAACTAACTTGGCATCATCGTTACTTCATAACTCTTTAAGCAGTTTCTCTGTCTGTAAGTACTTGCGCGTGTTATGGTGCATTGGTCGAATACGTTACTAGCTGCGGCCATATTTCACTCGATACCCATTTTCAATAATGAGACCACTACGATAAGTATTCAACTCTACCACGTGAGTGAGATATATGACACATGTCCTATGGAAGTAGCCAGTTAGACTAACTCTTTTCGATCTACTCATGACTTTATGAATTTTGATCACATTCAATTATCATAGCAGTTGAAGAGATCTTCCATTTGTTTTTATTAAGATCTTTCTGCCATGTAGCATCATTTGAGTCATTAGATTTTAAGTGGTCAAATCATGCATAAATAGTAGGGCATACCAAAGTCTGTAGGGGTGAGGAGTACCATGCTTAGAGCTTTCATTCGAACTTTGCTTCCTCATTATAAATAGATTCTATCCTAGACATTCCCTTTTGGATGTCCAAGTGAGAGAGGAGAGAGATAGAGAGAATCATTACCCTCTCTTTTCTTTGTCTATCACACGTCTGAAAGTATAGCCTCATTGTGTATTTTTCTGTGCATGCGTACAAACCTTCCTCTAACCCAAGTGGGGCTCTCCGTTCACTTTTTTGGACAGATTAGAAAGAGATTTTATACTTTAAAAGAGCCGTATCGAACTGCATAGAGATTAGATGACATAAATCAAAAGTATGTATTATTTTGTACATTGTGTATTTGCTTTTAAAAACTTGCGATATATAAATGAGGATTCTTATTAAGATTCAACTAAAACCTAGAATTTTAGAATTTTTTTATTCATTTGTTACATTTCAAAAATTCACGTAACAAGGGCCATATGATAATATGATAATGATTATGTGAAAGGATGTAGGATAGCGTGTGTTGGGGCTACATGTTCATGTGTAAGAAGACCTTCTCAAATGTAAGTGATAGGTGACGACTTACATGCAACTCAGATAAGAAGACTCATTTACACAAAGCCTATTTGGATCTCTATATAAGGGAACACCCAAGGGATCTTAAGGCCAAGGCTTTGACGTTCCTTATCTCTCTCTCTCTCTCTCTCTCTCTCTCTCTCTCTCTCTCTTTCTTTAGTTCTTATTCTCTCTCCATAAGAGATAGGGTTAAGGTTTCTAAACAATATCATAGGGTGATCGCCCAAAGGGTAAAGGTTTTATGAATTTAGGGTGTTTAATCACTAGAGGCTAAAGCTTTTGAAAAATGGATGTAGCTTGAAGAATGAAGTGTCACATCTAGAATATGGAAACTCGAGTTCGCTTAACTTAGTCGCCGAGTCGATGGTGTGACTTGATGGGGAGGGGATGGTATTATATACAACTATAATAATCATCATAAATTGTAAACTTAAGTAATCATCATGCATATAGTCAAAAGTATCAATTATTTACCGGCCGATATCCAATACAAGTTCATACATCATTATTTAAAAAATAAATATAAATTGAAAAATTCTTTATTCTCACAACAAATTTTCAAGAGCACGCCTCTCATAGTCATTACTCTACACGCGGAGACTCCAGTTCATTTCCCTGTTCTGGATGATTTTTCAATCAACAAAATGAGCTAACCGTTCTCCATTACTGCTCTCTGGATGCTTCCCACATTCTTTACTTCCTTTGCTCCACCTCTTACCACATGTCATGTAACAGTTTAAGCACAATCGTTTCTCCATCGGCTGCTAAGCAGTACACGGAACCATCTGATACGTCCTGACTACATTTATCGAGAAATCTTCTCCATACATATTTGCAAATCTTTGAATGCATCATGCGTATTCATACAGATCACATGTAACTCTTTCTGATTGGTCGTAACAAGGTATGGCGATAATGGAGATGAGCATTTGCCCCCCATATCGTTGTACCTTCAATAGAAAGGTGATAACAATACATGACCCCTCATTAATATCGCATTAATTACATATACGCATCGCAAGAAGACCAACTGCCTTCGGCCGATTCGTTGCGAAATGTCAGCTGTGGTTACATTTTATCGAGGCCAAGAAGGAACCCTGTGCTGACAGTGTACTCATATCGATTTTAATAAAATAGGAATGATGCCCTAATAGATGCTTCATTCATTCGATCGATATAAGCGCCGTTTCAAATTTCATTATCGAGCTATCATTTTCCTCCGAAACTTTCTCTTCTCTGAAAATCTTATTCCCTTCCTCCGATCTTCAACAAGTGAGTGAAAGGAGAGGAGCATTCTAACCCAGGTTAGCCTAGCTGGCCCGCTGAGATTGACCGTAGACTCTGCTGCGGAACAGAGCCCACGGAGACGACGCTGTGATGGTGGTGGGCCCCAATTCCCTATCATTTTGAGAAATCCATTCCATTCATTCTACTCGTGGCGAAAAACAACTGAGAAATGTGTATTTTTCTTAAGTTTAATGCGGCCCACCATCTCAAACATTTCCACCGTCCGTCTTGCCTTCGAACGGAAAAAAAGATCTCCATTATCTTCCGAGATTCCGCCACCTAGGCGATGGTTGCACCCCTCCTATGGACTTAATGGACGGTTCCGATCATTGATCTGAGCCATCAGTGGGACCCACTAAAGAGACCAGCGTCCGGTTTTCGCGGACGCTGCGAAGCAGATCTCATCACTTGCGCTGACGAAGCTGGTGGGCTCCACTTCGATGTATTTTGAAGAAATCCAAGCCGTCCATTGGATCGACGTCGAAAAACCGTCTGGGAAAGAATATCTTTGGAGAAAAATCGGCGCGGCCCACTTGATCTTTAGTTCCGCCGTCCGTAGATGTTGTGGACACTGTCTCCACGTGTACGCGAACTGGAATTTGAAAATCCACCGTATGTACGGTCGGTTTTACCTGCTGAGTACAATGAACGGTCTGGATCATAAACTTGGATGATGCTTGTGGCCCACCTACACCCAACCGCAACTCCCTGTTGCGCATCAGAAAGACGGACGATTCCGTTTTTTGAAAGAGATCGGGTCAAAGATGGTTTGACCCGATTTGTAGTCCAGTGCATGTGTGGTGGCTCTTGTGCACCATGCACTCTCAACGCTGGTGGGATCCATGGTGACAGTTCTTAACGATTTACTCCAACCATCTGCTTTGTCACCTCATAAAATGGGGTAAGACCAACTTTGAAGCATATGCAGATCTCGGGTGGGCCCTAAATCACAGATTCATGGGTTGTTCTGTCCGTTGGGCCACTTCCACAAGGATCCAGGGATTGAAAATTGACATGTACGGTTCATTTATGGTCCTCAGGCCACGTATGGAGTTTCGAGCTGAACGAATGGTGGGAATCCTGTGATCTTGCATTTTGGACCAATTTCGGGCCACTTGAGCTTTAGTTTCCCGATTTTCTTGGATCTAAGGCGTGTAAATTCGTCGATCTTGGTCCCTGGGGTCCGTCCCTTGCCTTGGTGTCCTCAGATTATTAAATCCATGCTTTTTAGCGACTTTTTACCGTTCATGCTCTCAAATACACCCTGTATCACAAACACAGTTAAAACCGGGCGTTAAACAATATTGTGCTTGTAAATCCATGTAATAAATGGGGTCTAATATGCAATATTTGACCCTCAACACAACCCCCAACCAGCATTTTGCTAGTCCCGAGCAAAGTATGCGAAAAATAAATTGAACAATCCAGATACTAGAGGTCTAAGATTCATGAATGTTGGGCATTACTTCTCTTGGACTCAAGCGCATGGAAAACTTTATAATCAAGTTCTAAGCATTCATCCATCAATTAAAAAAAAAAAAAAAATTTCAAACATTGAGTTCCATGGGAGTATAGTGTAATCTCGGCTTATCTATCATTAAGATTCAATCCGTTATTTTAGGATATCATTGGTGATTGAATGAGCATTCAGGACAACCAAATCGTGAGCCAGAACTTGCCTTATAGATCAGCTTTTCCTTCTTCCAGTTTTATTATTATTATTATTATTATTTTTTAGGTAATGCCATGGAGGGAAATCACATCCTCACCTATAGGGAGCAAACCTATGGTGAAGACCGTACACCTAACCCTTTTCACATATCATCCATGGGGAATCGAATCCCCACCTATAGGGAGCAAACCTATGGTGAAGATTATTCGTCCAATCCTTTCAATTTTTCAGGCTGGTTCCTTTCAAGCTTAGTGGTCACCAAGTTAGTCCTTCAATATTAACCTAAACCCTTAATGTGTAAGTGAGGTGTGATATGTGAAATCATGGCTCAATCAATGTTTAAAACTTCTAATCATGGATTAACAATTCAAACTTAACTGTGAAATCTAACAGACACTGAATCCAAGAGTCATAATTTTCCAACATCATGTATTTTGAAATTCTAGTGCTCTACATGACCGTAAAAAATCACTACGAATTCACAAGAATTTCCAGAAAAATTTTAAAAATTTTCACAATTTTTGCTCAAGACTAAGAAGAACACTGATTAGGTTACCTAATCCCCACCCTCAACCAAAAATCCACATTGTCCTCAATGTAAAAGATGTAAGCATGCAATGCACATGGGACAACGAAAGTAAGTGAGAAGTGATGGGAAGATAATACCTGAATAACGAGTCGAGAGAGACTTTTCCATAGAGATCTCAACATGAGAACGGGTCAGCACAAGAGTGAAACCAATCGAAAGTAAAACATAAATAACAGAAATAAACTCCTACCTATACCACTTTCGCAGGTGCTCTCGATTGCATTTAGCGTATGCAACAAACCTTTAAACCCCTAGGTTACCCCTAGTGGACGAGTTGTAGTCTCGTGAGGGTTTGCAGTAATGTTACCCATAAACATTGAACTAGCTAAGAAAATGAAATAAGTTGAAAAGCTGGGTTGCCTCCCAAGAGCGCTAAGTTTAACGTCTTCAGCCAGACCAAAGCAACTACCCTAGTCCTATGCAAACAGGAAACCTACCTATACCTCCATCAGACTAGGAGATCATTCCTGGTAAACAGGATCAGTCAGAGGCATGGACATGTCCTCTGAATCAAATTTCTCGACAAATGGCTTTAAGCGATGTCCATTTACTTTAAATTCCTTGCCATTGTCGGGATCTCTTATCTCGATGGCCCCATGCGGATACGTAGTGACAACAATGTAAGGGCCAGTCCAACGAGATCGAAGCTTACCCGGAAAGAGATGTAATCGAGAATTATACAAAAGGACTTTCTGACCTGGCGTAAATGATTTTCGTAGAATATGTTGGTCATGAAACGCCTTCATCCTGTCCTTGTAAATTCTCGAGTTCTCGTATGCGTCGTTCCGGATTTCTTCAAGTTCATTTAATTGAAGTTTGCGTAGCGAGCCAGCGTTGTTCAGATTGAAATTCAGATTTTTGATCTCCCAGTAGGCTCTATGTTCCAATTCCACAGGCAAGTGGCAAGCCTTCCCATAGACGAGTCTAAAGGGAGACATTCCAATAGGGGTTTTAAAAGCAGTACGGTAAGCCCATAAGGCATCGGTCAATCGGATTGACCAGTCCTTACGATCAGGGTTAACCGTTTTCTCCAAAATGTGTTTGATCTCCCTATTAGAAATCTCAGCTTGCCCACTTGTCCGTGGGTGGTATGGGGTGCTCACCTTATGAGAGATACCGTATTTCTTCATTAAACCCTCGAATGGCCTATTACAAAAGTGTGAGCCCCCATCACTGATAATGGCTCGAGGCGTTCCGAATCGGGAAAGGATGTTTTCTTTTAGGAATTTAATGACCGTGCGATGGTCATTGTTGCGGCACGGAATCGCTTCGACCCATTTAGTGACATAGTCTACGGCAAGCAAGATATATAAATTCCCAAAAGATTGGGGGAATGGCCCCATGAAGTCGATGCCCCAGCAATCAAATGCCTCTATGATAAGGATGGGATTCAAGGGCATCATATTTCGACGGGACAATGCTCCCAATTTCTGACAACGCTCACAAGCTTTGCAAAACTCATGAGTATCCCTGAACATAGTGGGCCAATAGAAACCACACTGCAGAATCTTGGCCGTGGTCTTTTTTGCAGAAAAGTGACCACCACAGGCCTGTGAGTGACAGAAGGAGATGACACTCTGATGCTCATCGTCTGGCACACATCTCCTCAAAAATTGGTTTGGGCAATATTTAAACAAGTATGGATCGTCCCAGAAGAATTTGCGTACCTCGGTGAAAAATTTCTTCTTATCTTGCGCAGTCCAATGTGTTGGTATGGAACCTGTAGCAAGATAATTAGCAATATCAGCAAACCAAGGTGAATGGGAGACTCTGAACAGTTGTTCATCAGGGAACATGTCATTGATATGGGTCGCCTCAAGGGAATCAGAGGTATTAAGGTGAGAAAGGTGATCGGCCACTACGTTCTCTACTCCCTTTTTATCTTTAATTTTCAAATCAAATTCTTGGAGTAGAAGGATCCATCGTATCAGGCGGGGCTTAGAATCATTCTTAGAAAGAAGATACTTCAGTGCCGCATGATCTGTATAGATAATGATCTTGGATCCGATCAGGTAGGACCTAAATTTGTCCAAGGCGAACACCACGGCTAAGAGTTCCTTTTCTGTAGTCGAGTAGTTCACTTGGGCAGGATTTAAAGTCCTACTCGCATAATGGATGACGTAGGGCCTCTTATCTTTCTCTGGCCTAGAACCGCTCCAAGAGCATAATCAGAAGCGTCGCACATAAGCTCAAAAGGAAGGCTCCAGTCGGGTGGCTGCATGATGGGTGCAGTGGTTAACATGCCTTTAAGTTTGGTGAAAGCTTCTTGGCATTGCTCAGTCCACTCGTATGGAACATCCTTTTGAAGAAGATTACATAAAGGACGAGAGAGGAGACTAAAATCCTTCATGAATCGCCTGTAAAATCTTGCGTGTCCTAAGAAGGATCGCACGTCCCTGATGTTCTTGGGTGGAGGCAGGTTAGAGATAAGATCGATTTTTGCCTTATCTACCTCAATTCCCTTGGACGAGATGATATGTCCAAGGACAATCCCCTTATGAACCATGAAATGACACTTCTCCCAATTAAGTACCAAGTTCTTTTCTTCACATCTTTTAAACACACATTTAAGACTTTCCAAGAACTTGCTGAAAGATGAACCATAGACAGAGAAATCGTCCATGAGGACTTCTAGATATTGTCCTACCATATCAGAAAAGATACTCAGCATACATCGCTGAAAGGTGGCAGGGGCATTACATAGTCCAAATGGCATCCTTCGGTAAGCAAAGGTGCCGTAGGGACATGTAAATGTGGTCTTTTCCTGGTCCTCAGGGGCAATTTCAATCTGATTGTAGCCCGAATACCCGTCAAGGAAACAGTAATAGGAATGACCAGCTAGCCTTTCTAAGATTTGATCAATGAAGGGCAAAGGAAAGTGATCCTTCCTTGTGACGGTATTCAACTTTCTGTAGTCAATGCACATTCTCCAACCAGTAGTGACTCTAATTGGCACGAGTTCATTATTAGCATTGGCTACGATGGTGATTCCGGACTTCTTAGGAACCACCTGAGTTGGACTCACCCATTGGATATCAGATATGGGGTATATAATACCCACATCCAATAGTTTAAGAACCTCGGCCTTAACCACTTCCTTCATGTTTGGATTTAGTCTACGTTGTGGTTGCCGAGCGGTCTTCGCATTATCCTTAAGATATATGTGGTGAGTACAAATCGAGGGATCGATTCCCTTGAGGTCCGCTATCGTCCATCCTAGGGCTCCTTTATGCTCAATGAGAGTAGATATGAGCATACTCTCCTGTTCTTTCTCTAGGTGGGCAGAGATCACCACCGGGTATGTCTCATCTTGACCTAAATAGGCATATTTTAAATCAGAGGGCAAAGGTTTTAGGTCAAGCTTCGGTGCCTTGAGGTTAGACGGTAGAGGCACTATATCAGTTTGTAGTAATTCTTCAAATTGTGGCCTCCACCGGTTAACTTTAAGTACCAGTGCAGTATCAAGCAAGGCACACGTCTCCCTAATCATATCATCATCAAACTCATGGGAGTGGGCCAAGCACGTCTCTAGAGGATCAGAGGATAAGGTAAGGGGTGTTGTATCTTCCACGAATGAGTCAATCATGTTAATGTCGTGGATATCGTCATCATCCTCTGAGTTGTTGCCGTTATTAAAAAAGATGTTTGATTCCAATGTCAAATTTCTAAAAGACATAGTCATGACACCATTCCTGCAATTGATGATTGCATTTGACGTGGCAAGGAATGGGTGACCAAGAATGACGGGAATCTGAGTGCTCATGTTATTGATGGGTTCGGTGTCCAGGACGATAAAATCTACAGGGTAGTAAAATCTATCGACTTGGACTAACACATCCTCAATAATCCCTCTTGGTACACGAACAGAGCGATCGGCAAGTTGTAGTGTGGTTGGGGTGGGTTTTAACTCACCCAAACCTAACTGTTTGTATACCGAGTAGGGAATCAGATTGACGCTCGCTCCTAAGTCAAGAAGTGCATGATCAATTTGATGGCTCCCGATTACACATGATATGGTTGGGCTATCGGGATCCTTGAATTTCTGCGGCACGTCTTGCTTCAGGATGGCACTCACTTTCTCAGTCAAGAAAATCTTCTTTTGAATACTCTGCCGTCTTTTGGTCGTGCATAGGTCTTTTAGAAATTTTGCATATGAAGGAATCTATTTTACGACATCAAGTAGAGGAATGTTGACTTTCACTTGTTTCAACACCTCCAGAATATCCTGAGAGTTAGAAAGACGTTTTGGTGCAACCAACCGTTGGGGGAACGGAGCAATGGCTTCTCTAGAAGTTCCGGTTCTAGTTTTTGTGGGGTATCACTAGATCCATCATTATTGTCCTCTTCTGGTTCTTGAGGCTTTTCAAGCCTAACTGGTTATCAATGATCTTCCCACTCCTAAGAGTGGTGATGGATTTAGCGTGCCCCATTTGATTTGAGGAGCTGGGATCATTTATCTCGTACTGCGGTTTAGGATTGGGGAGAGGTTGTGCAGGGAGCATCCCCTTTTCTATAACCGTCATACGAGAATCTATCTTTTGCATAAAATCTGTAAATCCTCGCATCGCCTGAGCCAGTTCTTGTATGGAATTTTGAACCAGTTCTTCTTGAGGTTTCCCCTGATTTGGATTTTGATTGAAAAAACCTTGGGGGGTAGCCGTTTGTCCATTCTTCCAACTAAAATTTGGATGATTTCTCCAACCAGGATTGTATGTATTAGAGGTTGATCCATTGAAAGGTCTTTGATAGTTATTTACGGCATTAGCTTGCTCATTCAACACTCCTCGAAAAGCAGATATTGTAGGACAATTTTCAGTTGTGTGAATGTTGCAATCACAGATGCCGCAAACAATTTCATTAACCTTATCCTTCTTTCCTTCCATGGCCTCGACTCTTCGTATGAGATTAGTCACTTTAAAATTTACATCATCCTCTTCTTTCAGGAGATATACTCCACCTTTCTCCTTAGATTGAGTTGGCTTAGACGTGGTGTTTGATTTTGGGTAATGGTCCCAAGATTGTGCATTTTCGGCAAGTCTATCGAGATAATCCCATACCTCATCGACCTCTTTATTCATGAATTCTCCATTACACATTGTCTCGACCAGTTGGCGCATGGAAGATGTCAGTCCATCATAGAAAAAAATTGTAATGCGCCACATTTCAAAACCGTGTTGTGGGCATGAACTGACAAGATCCTTGAACCTTTCCCAACATTGGTAGAATGTTTCATCTTCCTTTTGGGCGAAGTTCATGATTGCTTTTCTGAGGGTAATCGTTTTATGGTGTGGGAAAAATTTCTTTATGAATTCCCTCTGCATATCATTCCATGTGCCAATGGATCTAGGACACAGTGAATGTAACCACGTCTTAGCCTTTTCTTTCAAGGAAAAAGGAAAGAGTTTTAGCCTGATTGTATCTTCGGATACATTGGGAAAGAATAAGGTGGCTATGATCTCATTGAACTCTTTCAGGTGTAAGTATGGACTTTCTGATTCAAGCCCATGGAATTTAGGAAGGAGTTAGATAACTCCTGGCTTGATGTCCATCTGTCCTGTGTTTTCAGCAAAAATCATACATGAGGGCGTACTCACCCCCGCCGGTTGTAAATAATCCCGTAAAGTACGAGGCGGGGGTGCTTGATGCACCTCATTCTCATCATGTACTTCCTCATCCATATGTTGAGGTAGTGCTTGAGGTTGATTTGCAGCCATAACCTCAATTAACTCAGGAAAATTCGTGCAGTGTCTAATCCTGCGATGGACAGTCAACCCCTCAACTAATCCTCCTTCAGTCAAGAGACGTCGAGTGTTGTCACGAGCCCACTTGGGAATGAAACACTTGCAGCCCTCAATCAAATTCTAAACCTAATCCTAAGAAAGAAAATGAAAATCTAGAAAGAAAGAGAGAGTTGGAAGGAGATTACCAAATTGGAGTCCCTAAGCTAAAGACCTGCAAAACAAAACAAAATAAGTTAGTTTCTAAATAGAAGAAGTTTCTAAAGCAAACCAAATCTAAAGAGTTAGAAAATCTAGAAAATCAGAAAGAGTTTACCAAATTAGAAGTTCTATCTTAACAACCTACAGAATAGGAAATAGGTTAATTCTATGAATCAAATAGAAAACATAATTAAAATTAGTGAAATCCTAATCTTAAACTAACTCTAAAACTAATTAATTTCAGAAAATCGTAGCCGTCAGTCCCCGGCAACGGCGCCAAAAACTTGTTTACTCCCCAAGTTGTCACGCCCCAAACTCGGAAACCGGGCTCACAAAATTCCCGATCGCCGAATCCGGCGCCGACAGCCTCCGTAATACCCCATTCTCGGATCCCAACGCCCATACGCCAGTTTCCGATCCTGGGATCTTACAAGGAGGATTTTCAGTCTGATTTTTTTTTTGTGTGATGGAGCATAACCACAAGCATAACCAAGTCACAAAACAACATCAACACTTATCTACTATATCAAAAACTTTTAGCGACTTTTTACCGTTCATGCTCTCAAATACACCCTGTATCACAAACACAGTTAAAACCGGGCGTTAAACAATATTGTGCTCGTAAATCCAGGTAATAAATGGGGTCTAATATGCAATATTTGACCCTCAACACTGAGCCTTACTCGTAGCTAGAGCTGGGAATAAATGATCCAATCCGGTGGATCCAACTCGATTCGATTCGAACTGAAGACTTGGATCGGGCCAGATCGAGTAAGCCCACCAAAACCCGACCATACATCGGGTTGGGTTCGGATTAGTGGTCAATCCAGACCGAACTGATCTGGAATCCGATCCGATTGGACTCGATCCAATTCGATCTGCACAATTCATTTAACATTGTTTCCTATAATGTTGTTCACTTGAGATTAGGATATACCTCATTTTTTTTAATACTATAAAATGATATAGAAAAATAGATGAACGACATGGATTAAATAAATATGTCATAGTGGGGTCCAGAGAACACTAACTACCTACGTGGTAGGGAAGTAACGAATCACGCCGAGGAGCCACTCCTCTCAGGCAGCACATGGCTCGAGGTGCATTGGGCATTGAGCTTGTCAGGCTGCCAGAGGGGGTAAGCATCAATCGCAGTCAAAGCTCATGAGAACTTTCCCCAAGGTAGAGCTGTGTGGGCCCCATCGTGATGCGTGTATAACATCAACATCGTGCATTTGATGGGTTCCCTTTAATTTACAGGATATCCCAAAAATCAGCCGTATACGGAACTTAGGTGGGCCATACCATCTAAAATCATGTGAAGACATTTCTAAAACATATAAAATCACATGGTGGGGCCCATATAAAACTTGGTATGACCCGTTGTTCAAGTGGGTCACACATAATGGATGGTCTGGATTTGTGAACCACACTCGGTGGACCCAAAAATGATTATTAATATTTGAACGGAGGGTAACCCATGACGTCACCCAATTTTGAACGAGAGGTGAACTGGTGGGTGTACGGTGTACGTGCTTCTGTACTGACGTAAGCAACTTATGTAGGTCCCATCATGAGGTATGTGTTATATCCAAACCGTCCATCCATTTGGCGGGCTCGTCTTAAGGCCTCAGCCGAAAAATAAGACAGATCTAAAGATCAAGTGGACCACACTGTAAAAAAATAAAAACTTCGATCTAAACCGTACCCAACCAGATCCGACTCGGTTTCCCTGACCGAGTCAGACTCGGTTTAGGTCATGCCAGTACTGCACCAGATCGGATCGAGTCACGGACCCGGACCCGGACCCGGACCCGGTCCCGGATCGGATCGGGTTCGGATTATGCATTGAAAGTCTCGGATCGATTTGAGTTGGACCCAATCCGGTCCGACTCGAATCAATGCCCACCTCTACTCGTAGCCACCTGAGCCATCCAAAAGACCAAGCTGATCCACTTAAATTAACCCGTCCATCCACTCGCCTATATCTATTCAGCTTCATCCATATTTACATCTGCATTGTGAATTATCATCTTCACTCCCAACCCATTTGCTCATCTGGTCAGTTCGAATATATGCTCTGCGGCTTACTGGTCTACCCACCAAAAACTCAAATTGACTAGGCTTTCGACTACTCCAAGTGGGTGAGTTCGGGGAGAGAAGTCTATCACAATCCATCGCTTGAGGTAGGCATGCATCACATCGTCGTATGGCATTCCACACACATTTGCATCATTTGTGTGTAGGAACTAATGCAATTTTTGATATTTTGTTTTGTCCTATGAAGTATAGACTGTATGTTTGTATGGGTAGAGAGAGTGCTTAACACATCCCCTCTTTATCACAATAATCCCTTAGAATTTTTGGTCGCAGATTATGAGTCATTTTAAGATAGGAAATCCCCTGATTTATTGACTTATGGTTTTTACATGGTCTGCCTGCTTGTGAAAGTATGAGTAATTGGTTAGTGGTGACTCTAAGTCAAATATACAATACCCACAACTCACAAATATAACCAGAAGGCCTCGTGAGCGGGATCCACTTGCGATCCAACATCCACAACATTTTTATGATGGGACACTACTAGATGAGTAGCCTGAATGTTTTCATGGATGCTGATTGCGTGCAACACCCCATCATAGGAAGTTCATGTGCAAGCGGGTGGGGTCAATCGTGATGTTTGTGAGAAATCCATTCAATTCATCTGTTTTGCTAGCTTATATTAGGATATAAGCCCAAAAATGAGACAGATCCAAAACTCAAGTGGGCCACATGATAGGAAACAATAAGGATTGAACATTAACTGTTGAAACACTCATGGGACCACGAAAGTTTTGGATTTGACTAATGTTTTTGCGTGTTCAAATTGTCTCATTAAGGATGACCTTAGGAACGACAAAATGGCATACAAAAATCACAATGGACCTAGGGATGTTTCATCGCACTTTTTTCAATCATGTGACCCACTTGAGTTTTGGATTGCCTCATTTTTGGGCTTATATCATCGTGATATGAGCTAACAAAACCAATGGAGAGGGAGGCAAGAAATTCCTAACTGGGAAGCTAAATGAGGCCCACCTTGATGTTAGTGGTAAATCCACCCCATCCATCCCATTTGATAGCTAATTTTATAAATATAGTAAAAAAATGATGTGGATCCAAAACTCAAATGGGCCATGCAATATGAAACAATGGAGATTGAACGACCAAAATTGAAAAATTCAAATGATTACAAAAGTTTTATACTAGCATAAGGTGTTTTTTTTAAAAAATTTATTATTATTATTATTATTATTTTTTTAAAAAGTATTTTCAATTCATTCTAGTGAAAATGACCTTATCAAGGTGGACCATAGGATGGTTTCAATGGTAGGCATTTCTTTCCTCACCATGCTTATTTTTTATTTTTTTTATTTTTGTCTCCAAGTCCTAAAATTAGTTGTAAGTGCAGGAACTTCTTGGTAGGTAGAGGTGTACAAGAGTCGAATTGAGTCGAGCTTGGCACAACTCGACTCGACTCGGCTCGGCCACTAGCTGACCCCAACTCGAACTTGGCTCGGCTCAGTCCTTGAGCCTGACTAGCCACCTTAGCTTGGTTTGGTCAGCAACTCGGGCCAGTTCGAGTCGAGTTTGAGCCAAGATCAAGCCTGTGTGACATTTTCACAAACACATGGAGTGCACTTTCAAATTCGTACCGTATGTAAAATAGCAACAGTGGTTTACAGGTATTTTATCAAACACCTTGTAAGCAACATCAAAAAAAAAAAAAAAGTATTTGTTTCATATACATACATTCCTTGCCACCCGCCAACACTTCGTTGAGTCATTTGATCAAACACTTGGTGAGCAACATCAATATCAAAGTAACTAAGTTACCGAACTGGTTTGATCCTAGTTGAGTTGAGCTGGAACTTAGTTCGAAAATTTTTCGAGCTAAAAAAATCAGCTCAATACGGCTTGAACTTAGTTTCAAATCAAGTCAAATCCAGCTTTTTCGAGTTGAGTTGGGTCGAGCCGAGCTAACCGAGCTAACTTGGTTAGTGTACAGGTAAGGGCTTTGGCAGTAAATCCACATCCAATTTCTTGGAACAGGCAGCGCAGTTAATTGGCATTCATGTTTCGCATACCAATTAGCCTCCTCGAATTGTCATGTTTTTTTTTTTCATATATCTTGTTGTCTTTATATTATTTATCATCCATGAAGCCATGGAAAACATAGTAAGAACTGATGTTATTCATGTTGAATGCCTTTACTTTAACCACTAGGACCACAATTTGAAAAGGCCAAACTCTTCTCCGTGCAAAGAGGCAAGGTAGTATTTTCGTGTTGGAATACCCTTTCCCTTCCATGTGAATAATATTAATAGTAAAAAAAATAGTATGGTGGTATGTAGTACCACTGAAATAAAACGCACATACACTCAAACACTCACATTACTCCAACGTGCATCAATTAAGTCTGTCCATATAGTTGCCATTATTTTTTTGGAGAGTTTTTCCAAATACACAAATGTCCGATTATCCTATATCCATCTCAATAAAAGACAGAGGTGGAGTGAGATGAAGAGATTCAATGGTGAAAATTCATCAAGTGATGTGTGACAGATAAAATTTCTTCCTATTTGGTACTTTTTTCGAAACATGAGCCATCAAGGATAGACCATACTTTATGGACGGCTGAGATCGATTTATTTCACTGTCACATGTATTAGGAAGAGATGGATGTACCATTTGTCACAATTTTTCTTGTTCTACTTAATAATAGATATTCCCAAATATGGGAACCAAATAAAGCAGGGAAGGAATACAAATTCAGGTGGCCCGGCCAGATAATCGACAGAACAAGTCATTTGCACGCAAAGCAAGGCACCGGCCGGACGCCGATTGGGTACTACCTCCACTTGTCCTAATCTCGGCACATGCGGGGGGTCTTTGAGTGGTCACCATCATGTATTGATATTATCCACACTCTCCATCCATTTTTCCGTATCATTTTCGGACATAAGCCCAAAAACAAAGGCAGATCTAATGCTCAAGTGGACCACACTACTGAAAGCAGCTAGCGGTGATAATGACACCCACCTTAGAAACCTTCCTAAGGCCCACCTTAATGTTCATATACTATTCCAACCTATTCATAAGGTCACATAGACGTGGATGAAGGGAAAACACAAATATCAGGTTGATCTAAAACTTCAGTATACTCCCATACAAGTTTTCAACTATATGCATTTAGTCCCACTATGTGGTGCACTTTAACCTTGAATCTAAATAATTTTTGGGATTATATTATAAAATGATATGAAAGAATGGATGGACGGTAGGGATAAAATCCATACACCATGGTGGCCCCTCAAAGCCCTTACCTGTGCCGAGGTCGGTATTGGCGAGACTAGTACCTAATCAGAGTCCGCACCAGTCCTGCCTGCTCTATAAATACAAGTGCTCTTCACACTCCGCTCGCAAGAGAGAAAAAGGAGAGAAAATACTGGTAAGCAGTGAAAGCAATCCCTTGAGAGAGTGAAAAGAGTGAAAAAGAAACATTTGGAAGCAGTGAAAAGAAAAATGTGGGGAGTAAAAACCAATCTTCTCCTTATTTGCTCTCTTCTCCTCCTCCCCTTCAACTGCACTTCTTCTTCTGAAATAGGTAAAAATCTCTCTCTCTCTCTCTCTCTAACAACTTCCACATTGCTCAATGCATTGTTTGAATGGATATGGTCTACTAATGGAAAAATTATAGGAAATGGATGTATGCATTCAAAAAGAGGGTGTAAATGTCATTTCTCAAATGGAGATTATGTGTGTTGCCCTTATCATTTCTGCAATATTCTTTCTTTTTAGTACTTGTGGTAACTGGGTGAGATTCCTGTGTTAGTTTAGCCTCATTTGAAAATGGTGGCGGCTTATTTTTCTCACATGGGACAGTGGTGTACAAGAATCTAGACCATCCAAACTGTGGGTCAGATTGCATATAATATCATATTGTTCAAGCAATCCTGAACATCTACTTAGAGGCTACCCAAATGGATTGTTAAAATAAAGCAGTGAATGGTTCAGATTCGAAAGGAAAAATCAGATGGTTAATGTCATCATCTGTATAATGTTCTGAATACTTCATCCACAGTTGAAGAATCACCACAAATTTTTATTTATTTTTTTTAAATTGTAATTACTGCTAAACTAACATATCAATCCAGGCCATTGATAAGTTGTGCGGCTGCTGCAGACTTTTGTTTGCTTCCACTTATTTTTTTTATCATTTCTATCATTAAATGAGTTTTGTCTGTTTCAACTCTCGGATTTAAAATGGGTTTTTCTTTGTCTTTTTCTTTTCTTTTCTTTCTTTCTTTCATAACATATATCTCACTAAATGTTAAATCTTATTCACTCCCCCCCACCCTCACCCCCTTTTCTAGCATTGTTTGAATGTTTCTGAAATGGGTTTTCTGATCCATCATAGAAGATATGAAGAAACTATATTCTAATGAAAACCCATCGTTTTTTTATTTGAAATGGGTTTCTGATTTCAGGATGGGAATTATATATATCTAGAAAAAAAAAATCTTCTGTAGTCCTGATTTCGTAAAAAGAAGCCTTACTATAGTTTGAATCTGTGTACAGATAGATCTTCGGACATGGCGAAATGACCAAATTCTCCTTCATCTACTTTTAAATAAATACTTTGAGTTGAGTAAGTTGGGGGGCCCACGTGATGTGGTGCTTATGATACACCCCACCGTGATGAATGATACACTCCAAAAATCATAGAAAACAATGAACATCCCAAAAACCTCTGATTGAATGGTCCTGATGCACCTTTTGATCGGCTAGATGTCATAGTCATACCACGACACCATGTGGCCCTCACAACAGTCAACTACACTTGAAAAAAGGACCGTTGTCATTTTCGTCATTTGCCCGGTCGAAGGAAAGGTGCAAAATACCGAGTTACTTTTTATTATAAAATTAAGAATGTTGACGATTCCTTCTTTATATCGATTTCACCATTCAAATACAACAAAGAAAGAGAAAATAATTTATTTTTTATTTATTTATTTATTTATTTTTTAAAGTACTTCTCCGTTGGGTTTCTTGATTTCAACGTTCCAAGCTGGTTTTCTCCACTTCATTTATAACTTTAGAATGTGATGAAAATTATCCACTGGTACTTTGTATCATGCCATGTAAATTGCATCTACGGGGTAGTTAAGGGGATTCATGTAATGTAATAAAAAAGCTAGCATGCACTTCCAATGAAGTAGGTAAAATGATTATTTTATCTTGATAGATTTTTATTTCTTATTATAACCCTTATATATGACAAGTGCACATTAAAATAATGTTATTGGATCATGTTATAAATTACAAAAATTCTTATAACTAATTAAACTTGCTCTGGTGGTAGACTCTTACGAATTTTCTACGCCTGGTGAAGGGTTGGAGTATCCATAGGTGGTGAAATCCCACTGCGCGTGAGTGTGTAGGCTTTATGTGCCATTCAATCTATTCATATGTTGATTTTGGATCAGTTTCATTTTTGGGCTTAGGTCATAACATAATTGGTCGATTTGATCGACACAGTAGATTTCACACAAGCTTCATGATGGGCTCACCGAAATCTTGGTTACATGAATATGAAAATGAATATGGAGTACCAAAACTCCCCCCATTGGATGATCTCATTTTATTCACTGAGTTAAAGTTCCATTTTGACATAGGTTCTGCTAATTCCACACATGTCCATAGATATTGACACACAGGCAAATATAAAAGTCTCGAGTAAGATTTGTGTTTTCCATGAGATCGTAAATAGTGCTTAAATCTTTGACTTCAAAGAAAAAATAAACGATTTCACTCAAGTGGGCCACAATGAAGTATTTGGATGCAGATTGGTTGCTGACACTGTCAGTAGCAACTTGCTACTAGACGGTGTTATGTGGACCCACAATGATGGACGGTGTTTTATCCACACCGACCGTCTATTTTGCTGTCTCATTTTTAAGGCATGAGCCAAAAATTGAGGTAGATCTAAATCTCAGGTGTACTGAAACAGTGGTGATTGAACACCTGCCATTGAAAATTTCTCAAGGACTACAAAAGTTTCAGATCAAGATTATATTTATTTATGTTTTCCCACGTTCAGTTCAGGTCTATGTGACCTAACAAACGGTTGGATGACAAATAAACATTACAGCAGGCCCTTGAAAGTTTTTAATGGTAGGCGTTCAATCACCACTTTTTTCCTATGGTGTGGTCCACCTGAGATTTGTATCTGCCTTATTTTTGGGCTCATGCCCTGAGATAATAATCTAAAATGAAAGAACCGGATGGACAAAACACATACATCATTGTAGGGCCCACAAAGCACTGTCCAAATGCAATCCACATCCCAAATATTTTAGTTGGATAAGAGACTACAACTTAAAAAGGGGTCCATGTCTCATTTACATCCTTTTCTTCTATATATCGTTTTTCGTTTTTTCTTGTTATTTTTATATTCTTCCTTTGTCCTTTCTGACACGTGCGGCCTTCTTGAATATTTATGATGAAAAAAACAAAAAAAAAAAAGAGGACGAGCATGCCTTTGATTATTTAAATGGAACTGGCAAAGGACCTGGACGCTGGGGACAGATAAATCCAGAGTGGAGAGCATGTGATAATGGAAAAATGCAGTCTCCCATCGATCTTCTCAACCACAGGGTCGAAATCATGCCTCATTTGGGCAGATTACACAGGAAATACAAGCCAGATGATGCTGTTGTCATGAACAGGGGTCATGATATTATGGTAATCTTATTGTAATCTTGTCTTGCCTTCTTCTTCCTTTGTCCACTTCATTTTCTTTTTCACCCCCACACAAGTGATAATTCCAAACACATACCTATATATCTCAGGAGTCATTTGAATGATATTAAATGGATAATGAATTGACTCAAACTAAAAATCCTAATGTGATTCAATCAAAAGTATTACATGAATGTATCTAAGGACGTGAATCCCTCCCTGAAAAATTAAGTCTTTAAGGTAAGATAAGGATTACGCTTTTTCATTGGACCATGTTAGAATTATATAGTGGAGACTTTGTCTCTTTATGAAATCTCTATAATATATTATTCACTTTACACCATCATGTGTTTCACGAACTAACTAATATAGGATTCACTTTACATTATCATGTGTTTCACTAAAGGAGTGATAATTTCAAACACATACCTATACATCTCAGGGGTCATTTGGATGATATTAAATGGACACGAATTGCATGTAACCCTTCACATGGTCTAATGAAAAGGGTTACGTGCATGTTTTTCACAAACTCACTAATACACCATCTTGTGTTTCACAAATTCACTAATATAACATTCACTTAGCACTATCATGTGTTTTACAAAAGGAATGATAATTTCAAATGCATACTCATGTTCTTGAGGTCATTTAGATGATATTAAATGGACACAAATTGCTTGTATCTTGAAATCCCCTATAACTCTTGACATGGCCCAATGAAAACTATTAGGTGCGTGTATTAAAAGTGAAGCCCACAGTGAAAAATTAAGATTTTTTTTTTTTTTGGGTGAAATGACATTTTTGTCCTTTTTTTCATTACATGTCTTACATCTGACACACGCATATAATGATTTTTTTTATTCGGCCATGTCAAGGTTTATGAAAAATTCATACAACCCTAATTACAGACAATTTGCCCCCTTATGAGATCTCACTATTGTAATATTCACTTTGCTCTATCATGTGTTACACAAACTCACTAATTTATTAATCACTCGGCACCATCATGTGTTTCACAAACTCACTAATGTATCTGTTACTTTGTTCCATCATATGTTTCACAAAAGGAGTATTAAGATCTTACTTTATGTCATCTCTAAAATCTTTATAGTCAACATTTTTCTTTTTTTCTTTTTTATTCTTTTTTCAAATTCATAACAATAACTTATCAATACCAAGCATAGAAAACTATTTACTTAGAAAATACATAAAATAATGAAACAGATTACCTGTGAAACTCTTTACCAGTGCTAAATAGTTTACATAAATAAGATTTTACAATGATCGAAATGACCAATTTACCCTTAATGTCTAAAACCTACTTGAGAACCCATAATCAATGGAAAATTTTGAAAACCGAACCAATCCACTAGCTGGGGGAAATGACCTGTACTCTGGTGGCCCTTTCTGTTCTAGGTCACTATATAACTTGTTTTTGATTTGGGGTTGCCTTGTGGGTCCAATATGTTTTTCTATCGAACCGTTCAACTAAGTTTGGGAAAATAAAAATCATTACCTTTTAATTTTTCAATTTTTTTAATCAATTTAGTTTTGGACTAACCTAGTTGGACCCAATCCGGCTTGGACTAGACCCTGGTTTCAAAACATTAAAAGGATTTACTAAGACCAACAACTTGATCTTACAAATTATTTACTATAATCTGTCTCCTGTTTATGCATTCCTTTTTTGGTTCTCTTGAGCCTAGTTCTACCCTCGAGAGGGTGATGTGGGGTCCTTTATGGTGGTTGTATTGCATCCAACCTGTATAACAAGGTTGTCCAACCAAGAAAATGTGAGACCAAAAAATCATGCAATTCAATAACCAAGTAGGACCCACCCTTGAAAGAATAATTGACAATTACGACAAGACTTTCAACTGTTATTTTTGTGTCTTTTTCTGGTGGGGTGACCCTCTGCTGGACAGGTTGTATTTTTGTGTCTTTTTCATGGTGGGGTGACCCTGCTGGACAGGTTGACTGGGAAACACTAACAATTATTACTATAATGAAAAATGAGTGTAAGCAAATGAAAAGAGAGTTTGGTGAAAATAACAAGTCCCTCTTTTTGGCTTTTTTTTTTTTTTTTTCATAAATCCCAAATTTACTAAAGAATCCCCTCACTATTCAAGATAAGGGGGAGGTGCTGCTTTCTGAGAAGGAAAGTTACCAAATTACCCTCATATATTGTTTTTCTTTTTAAGTTGTAAAGTCAGGAAATTTTGGAGCGCACATGCTATGTATATATGTCCGACCCATCAAATATATGCATCCAACCATGAGTTTCCGATTTGCTTCATTTTTGGGTTCATACACCAGTGGCTAGTGGTCAGTGCCATGTGGACCCCGCCATGATGTATGTGTTGTATCCAAGCCGTCCATCCATTTTGAAAGATAATATTAGGGCTTGATCCCAAAAATGAGGTAGATATAAATATAAGGCGGACCACACCATGGGAAAACAATAGTGATTGAATGTCCACCATTAAAAAACTCCTAGGGCCCACTGTAATGGTTATTTGACATCTAACCTGTTGATTAGGTCATACAACTTGGATGAAGGGAATAAATATATATCAGCTTGACCCAAAGCTTTTGTGGCCCCCAAGAAGTTTTTAATGGTAGGCGTTCAATCAACACTGTGTGGTCCACTTGAGACTTGGATCAACCCCATTTTTTGACTCATAACATAAAATGATCTTGAAGAATGGATGAAACACATACATCATGGTGGGGCCCACAAAGCACCGACCACTAGCGTTAATCCATTTCCGTTAAAATGAGGGGACAAAATGGATGAACGGCATGGATATAAAACACGTAGATCATATTAGGCCTTACAGCACCAAACATATCACGCACCTGATCCGCGTCCTACGGAATCCAACATTTTTTTTGTTTTTTTTTGAGGACCACCTCATGTGATGCTCGAATATTTGCACATGGCTGCCATATCAACACATGCCATGGCATGTAATCACATGGAGGAGTACACTATATCATCTTTCCAGCAGCATTTCATTTGTGCAGAACATCAGTGCCATGAAAACAGTGGCCCCTGCCGTTAAGATTACACTGAAACAAAAAATCAATCTAATCCGCCCATCAAGTGGACCACACTGTTGGAATCAATGGACGGCTAACAGGTGTAGGACACCTCACAAGTAGTTTAGATCATTTTTATGGTTTCCTACACAAGTAGTATGTATGTATGTTGGTGGGAAAAATGGGAAGGTACTCCAAGTTGTGGTACGGTTGCTTGTATGTGTTCAGCTCTCCAACCCAAATGGGTCTGTTTACACACCTTTTCCTTATGGGGATGTACTGTTTCAATTGCCAAAACTGAAAAGGGAATTTTATGAAATGGCCCACCAACTTTCGCCTTAATTAGATGGAGCTACCTTTTTTTTTTATTATTATTATTATTTTTTTTTTTTTAAATAAATACATAGATGGGTGTATTTTTTTTTTTGTCACCTTCTATCAAATTAAGTAATGTTGGTTAGCTCATTTAAAAAAAATATATATTTGAAATTAGTCACCGTGGAAGGATAATGATTTGAACTGTTCAAAAGTATGTGAACAATTATTCTGACCTTTTTCGAGATTGTGAACTGCGATCTAAACAATTCAACACTAAAGTGATTAACGATTTGGACCATTTAAAAGAAGATCAACAGCTTTTTGGGCCATTTACAAGTACATGAGCAACGATCCACACCATTCGAGATTGTGGATGGTGATCTATAATATGAAAATTAGGTAGATAGGGATTTAGAATGTTTTAAGATGATGGACAACAATATAGACCAATCCTTCCATTAATATACTGCAAATATATAACCACATCTGATGTAGGACAATGCCAATGGAAATCTGATAGATGGTCAGGATTAAAAGAATCAGGTAAGAAAATTCGATTAAGGGGTATTTTAAACATTTTTAGAGTGAAGCTAACGGCTATTATTGGGATTTGAAGGAAATTGATTTAAATAAATAGACTCGGTCAAAATTTGGCTAATGACCTCTATTTTAATTTTATGGGGGTGGTTTTGTCTAATGAAGCCAAAAAATCCGTTGGAATCTTATAAAAATGGTAAAATGAGAAATGGGTGTAACCTGAAACAAGCATAGCTGGCCATAATGTCAGCTCCCTTTAGTAATAAAAGGTCCCATCAGTTTCTTTATTGTTTTTAAGTTTTAATTTTCTCTTTTTTAATAAAGAGATGTTTGTTTTAATCAGCTGAAATGGAAAAGGGGAGCAGGTAGCATCATCATAAATGGGATCCACTACACTCTAAAACAGTGTCACTGGCATTCACCTTCTGAGCATACCTTTAATGGCTCCAGGTCAGCTTTCTCATATTTCATTCACGCCCTTCGTTTTTTTGTTCTTTGCATCATTTAGGAAATGAATGACAGTGAGTACTCTTCAAACATACACGCGCTGTCCAAATTGCTCACTCAATGGTTTTAATATTCAGTGTGATTTTTGTCGGGGGACCGCGAAAGCACATGGAGATTAATCAAGTGGAGTAATCCAATCGTATCAAGCAACACAATGCAAAAACTTTAAATTTAACGTGGAAAAACCCTTTTGAGAAAAAACCATGGCACTAAGTGACAATAAACACTTGAAAGCATAAATTATAAGAGATAGAGAGAATACCCAATTCGAACAAACCTCGAATCTCCCTTACAAGTCCTTTAAAACCCTAGGAATGAATAAAAAGCTCTAGATACCTCCCAATCTCGATTATACTCATATGTATATATAGCATTTAGGAGTATTCCAATCAAAATTGAAAACAAATTCCGCAAAGTCACAAATCTGCATAATTTTGTGATACGTTGGATGAGACTTTCAATGGAACTTCGATGTCATCGAACTAAACCTTCGATGACATCAAAACGATACCAAAACATTCCAATGACCAAATATGAAAATTCAGATTTTATCAATGACATCGAAACTTACTTCGATGGCATCGAGCAGGACACCTAAAGTGTATAGCAACCAAATCAATTTATTCCGAAAAATCCGAATAGCATTGAGCCAACTTCGATGACATCGAAGCCTCCTCGATGGCATCGAACTTGTCATTGACAGATATATTTAAGACATCTATCAATAATTTTTTGGTCCATCTGATGAGTGGATCTGCTTCATTCGTGGTTCAAGGCATGTAATCAATCGTCCGGCTCTTGTACACGTGTGCACCATGTTATCACATTTCTTTCTCCATTCCATTTAATGGGCCAACATCATCCGACCATGGAATTGTATCAATTTGGCTAAACTGAAAATAAAATGTGATGTGTCCTTTGTGTAGGTATCACATGGAGCTGCACATGGTTCACGAAAATAACGAGGGAAAACTTGCAGTGGTTGGAATCACTTACAAATTTGGGAGACCAGACCCATTTCTCCAAGAGGTGAATATGGCCTACCTTCTTTTATCTATAACCATTCAAACATATTTATATTTCTACATGGGTGGATGCATTCATTTTCATAATTGACTTCACAAAGGGAGAGTTTTCAATATTAAAAGGAAATGAGAAGATATTTTAAATGATTTCAGAAGTATTTTGAGAATAATAAAATATAATTTTTGTCCATGATACCATTCATTTCTTCAAAAAAGAGCTGAACAAGTTAGTTTCATCGCAAAAGGCAATTTCAATCTATGCACATTTAGTAGATGGTTATAGAAAATAAGGTCAAATAAAGTATGGATGGATCATCTCATAATTCTGTTTTCGCAACATTAGCTCATGAAATGTGTTATGAACCTAACAAACATTTCAGATGAATGGATTGTACTGTCCAAGTGAACAAATGCTATTAGGACTCAAACTTATAATGCTATGGTAGCATGAGTATTTCTCATAGATAATAAGTACATTGTTTGTCATGAGTTTGGTACAAGTCCAGGTTATATACAGATAAATACATTTTTGTGATGATTATTATATGAGTCGGGTTGATCCATATGTAGAGCAATTGCGTCATCATTCAAGTTGGTATTTAATTATAAGGTTAAATATATTTGATATTTCAAAAATTTTTAACAGGAAAATGTTCTATTAGGTCAACTTCATGGGAGCTTTTCATGAGATTGAGCTCTACTTGCCCATTGTAATGTGTTTGGACATCCACACCATTAATTAGATGCACCCTTCCTGACGCAGAGATGAACGTGATGAGGATAAATACTCCGAATCCACGGAGCTTCTCTGGACTCCTCACAGAGACTTCTCGAATCCATGAGGAAAGAAAGCAGAAAATAGAAATAAATTCTAATAAATTCGAAACTGATTAATTGATCATTAAAAACGAGTTCACAACCCTTTAAATAGGGATACCAAGTAATGGGAAAGAAATCAGAATCAAACTACAACTAAAACTCCTAGAATTCACGACTTACTATAAATAGTAAACTTACTATTTATAGACGGTCGTGATGTCTACTAGTGCGCAAGGTTTTCGGCCAAAAATAGTAAGTGTCCTATTTGGCTTCACCAAACCGTTCTCCTAATTATTCTAAGCTCTTTTCACGTTGGGCGCAACTTCTAAAGCCTGACGGATGAAGAGTTATAATCAAACTAAAACTTACTATTTATAGTAAAAACGAAATTAAAGCAGGGAAACGACCATCGATGCAGGGGTTTTTCGCAATTTCGGGCGTCACAACCTGACGTAGCTGGGTTGGTTGGCTAAAGTAGCTTGTTCTACCCCACAATCATATATTTTACGTCAGATAACTCATTCAAGATTGTGAGATACGCCCATTCTAAGGTCCGACGGTCCGGATCACTTCTGTCGTCGACCGGGCCTTTTCTGATCCATTTTGGCCATGAAACTGTTCGCGACCTGCTCTACATCAGTCTCCTCCACTTCAAAAGAACTCGTCCTCGAGTTCTCATCTTGCTCTGGTTCATAATACTCGGTCAGGTCCGCGACATTGAAAGTCCGTGAGATCGTCATGTCATCTGGAAGATCAACAACATAAGCGTTGTCATTGATCTTTCGAATGATTGGGACAGGTCCAATCTTCTTATTTTTCAACTTGTTGTACGTCTCGATCGAAAATCTCTCTTTGCACAGATGGACCATAACGCGATCGCCCACCTCGAACACCTTTTGTCGCCGGTGTTTGTCCGCTTGTTCCTTGTACTTCTCGTTCGAGGCATGTAGCTTGGTTTGCACTTCCGTATGGATGCCCATGATCTTGTCCGCCATATGTTCTGCTACAATGCTCTTGCCTGGGTGCTTGGGCAGAGGGACCAAGTGTCACGCCCCAGACTCGGTAATCGGACTCACATGGAACCCGATGGCCAGTTCTGACCGCAACAGCCTCCGTAGTACCCCATTCTCGGTTCCTGAGGCAGGTTCCGATCCTGGGATCCTACAAGGAGAATTTTCATAACAGTATAATCATTTCTAACACGAGCATACCCAAGATCACTGCAAGTAAATCTGAGAATAACAAGGCACACATCACAAAATCCACTAAGAATTTAAACTTTTACAATCATCCATAAGGTCCAAAAGGACATACATGAGACAAAAAGGGAAGGAGAAAAAGGTCGGCAACACTGGAGTCCTCAAATGCTCAGCTCTACTCCACGCTCTGCTACTGTGTCGCCTGCCTAGAGTATCCTGCACGCATCAATCGTGCATAAGCTTATAGAAGCTTAGAGGGTGGTGTAAGTGTGTGATAATGGTGCACAGAAGAGTAGTAGGAGATACAAGGAGAGAAGCATGGTCAATGAGGATATCACTAGCCTTACCCAGGCTTATCATGAATAAGATGCAATGAGTACTAGATGCCATACCAAGGCAATGCATGAAGGGGCTTGTACAACCAATGCTAATGCAATGCAAGTAATGTCAGTGCTCATATCCAAACCATATGTCAAGTACATTTCCAATCATAAGGAAATCACCGGGGTCCATTACACTGCTGAATGACTGCCGCTCTACAGACCCGCACAGTCAAACGAGCGTAAGAGACCTCACTACCCGCTTGTGGACAACCAATCACCAACAAGGCCTGACGGTAGCGGACCCATTTACGAGCTGGTCAGACTCAGCCTAGCAATGCCCCCTCACATCAGGCAGGTAAGGCCACACCCCTATCCAACCGACTACACGACAGTGGGAGACGCGGCCTAATGGTATAAGGCCCTCGTGCGCTCATATATTCCACCCGGTCACGGCGTTGGAGCAGATCCTTGGTACCATGGAAGTTTTGGGAATTTCACACATGGGCATCCTATGCACCCGGTATGCTCAACTAATATTTCCGGTGTCCACACATACAACCATCCACGAATACCCCTGTGGAGGCAAGGCCCTGATGAAGTAAGGGCGGATATCCATAAGCTATGCAATGCCAGATGCATGAATCACACAATCACCCATGCATTAGTCCCAAGCATCCATCTCTCGAGGAGATACCAACATGTCCTACACAATGACACAACCATGGCCAATAATACCTCAACCAAGCATGCATATGATGCGTATGGGAGTGGGCCATGAATATGAATAGGGGTGCCAATGAAGTGAAGATGAACTCTCTACCTAACCATGAAGGGTCTAGGTACTTAACCAATTCCTCATAAGGAATACAACCTCTAGTGGGGGCCCATATACCTGGGGTAGCCCATAAGACTAAGGAGAACAATGATATGGGCCTAAATAGATGAAACGAGCCTAGCAAGGGTCTATGGTGGGCCTTTAACCACCCATAGAAGCCCATAAGCCTACCTTAGGGCCACCAATGTGGACATCCAACCACAATTGGTCCCCAAGAGGTAGCCTATCTCTAATTGATTACGGATCAAGGCCCAAGGCCCACATAACATTAGAAATAAGAAATGGGCAGCCATTACATACCACATACATTCATGTTGGGCTTCAGAAAGGCGGCCCAAGGCCCAACCAAAACATGGGTCCAAGGGGAACACACATAGCCCAACCCATATATACCACTATGGGCCCATAGGGGAAAGGTTAGGGCCCAACATAAAGGCTACTAATCTCATATATTGTGGTGGCCTAGTGGGCAGCCCATTGCTCAAATCACATGGGCAAATGTCATGTTCTTAGTCAAGTAAGTTGGGCCTACAACCCGGCCCAAGTATAAAGTTGATTTGGTGGGCAATCAAGGGCCCATATACTTGTGTAATCTGGCCCACTAATCCAATACAATAGTATGGTAAAAATGGCCCAAGAATTCAATAGGCCTATCTAGAAAGTTCCAGCCCAATTGGGCTCAAAGAGTTCAACAACTAACCACATTCATGGACCCAATTAAATTTAACTGTGGTGGGCCTCAAAAGTGCATTTATTAAGCCCAACATTTAAGGAACTAAATGTATAAATTATTACCTCTAAGATTCTTCACAATGTGTTGGGCCCCACTTCTCAAAATTTCAGCCCAAAGGCCAAACATAATTATAACATGTTGCTGTCCTAAATTTGGGCACTCCATTGGAGTGGGCCCAGGACCTCTAAAACTCTGGAAATTGAGGGCCAAGGTCCCTCATCATGCATACAATGAGAGAAAACCCAAAAAGGTGGCCCACCATCAGAGGAAACATTTTTTTGAATTATAATTTTTATCAAGGCATTTTGCTGGACTGCACAGCAGAAAATTCTGGCAAGCCAACCATCTTGGTCCATTCTTTTGGGTGCCCAAATAGGGTCAGTTGGGGTTGAAATTTCTCATAGTGATACTTCAATAGGTGGGACACACTCCAAAAAATTTCAGAATTTTTGGAGATTTAAAAATATTTTAATTTATTTAAAGAATTTAATCTATCCTAAAAATCGGACTGATCTGGACACCATGTTGTAATGGGCCGGTCCAGCCACCACCATGGTGTGTACAGGTGTCCATTAGCCCCACAATTTTGTAGGTTGGTTCTAACATGAGTGTACCACCTCCCTATAATTTTTTTATAATTTTTAGACACCCAAAAGTATTTTAATAAATTTTAGAATTCCAACCTGTCCAGGGTAGAATATTGCTGGAACAGTGCAGAAAAATCCAGACTGTCCACCTCATTTGGACCACACCTTTGGGACCCTAATGAAGGTCAGATGGGGCTGAAATTTGGTATGGTTGTAGGTGGGTCATAAGGCTACAAGAATCAATATTATTTTATTTCATTATTCCCACCAAAGACCTATAAATCAGGCCCCAAAGTGGCCCAAAAATCTGTCCAGGCAGATTTGGACAGCAATATGTAACAGAAATGATTAAAATATAAACATGGTTTTCCATGGGATTTAACCCCAGGAATTTGTTTGGTGGACCACCCCAGTGGGCCCCACAAATGTCCAGACCTTCCCCATCATCAAATACCCCTTGCATGTGTCCCATTTAGGTGGATTTTGGGGCCACATGTCTAAGGATGGACCGCTATGGGCGTCCAAGCTCCATGGTTGGTCTGGATTTTTGTTGGCCTACAAGGTGGGCCACACATGCAAGATCAAAATTCTATCATAAAGAAAAAAAAATAATAATAATAAAGAATCGGCCACAAGAGGAGGGGCTCCGCCACATTGAGGCCCTCCCCTTCATCAATCACACCATACATTCTTTTTATTCATATGTTACAACATAGATCCACTACATGCATGTTCTAGATTTAAGATCAATGGTTGGGATGTCATCCCAACCATGATTCTAGGGTCTAGATGACCCATCATACTATGAAATCCAAGTAATCCTCCATGATGGGGGCTCATAGAGGGGAAACCCCATGCATGGACATGCATGCATCAAAAAGGCCATTTGGCCACAACTAAGGGATGATGTAGGATCTCCACCATGGATTGGTGGGCCCTACACTTCCACACCAAAAAAAAAAAGAAGATCTAAGAATATGAAAATAGAAATCCTAAGTCCTAAGAATACACCCACCTTAGATTGCTCCAAACTTGGGCCTCCTAGCTCCTAGTGCACCAAGGGATCCATTTCAATGGGTGAGATTGGATTTGGATGGTTGGATTTGGAAGATTAAAGGGGAAATGGGGCTGGAGAAGAGAGGGAGATGGGAGAGAAGTTGCTGGAGAAGAAGAGAAGAGAGAGAGAAATGAGAGGAAAGAGAGGGAAAAATCTTTTTAAAGGAAGTAATAATAACCTATGGTGACAATAACAATGTTGCTAGGGTAGGCTAGGTATGGGTAGTGTTTAGGTTGGGTAGTGTTTATTCCATGCAATAGTGTAGTGTGTGTGTGTGGTGTGCATGGAAAATTGTGCCATGGAGGTGGTCCACATGTTTTTGTACAAAAGTGGGCCACATGATGAAATGCTCATAACTTTTGATCCATAGGTCGGATTGACACACAAGACGCGTCGTTGGAACCACAACGACGATACGAACGAGATGGCATAGGTCTTGGGTCGATCCGAGTCAGGTCTACGTGATCGGACTCAAGGTGACCATAAACACAATTCGAAGGTCGCGGGTCGCCGGAATTCGACCGGTAGGACCGCGAGACCATGATGAACAAGATGCATACTCATACACATACATGCAAACATGGGAACTAGGGTCGGGTCTCACAATCCTCCCCACCAACAAAGAAATTTCGTCCTCGAAATTGACCAATCAAGGACAAAAGAAAAAAATAAAACACCACCATCATATAACAATCATCTTACAAGGAAGGCAATACAAACAATCATATATCTATCAATCATCAAACAAATGGGGATAACGCTCTCTAATCTCGGCCTCGCGTTCCCAAGATGCCTCGGTCTCCGAATGGTGACCCCATTGCACCTTCACCAAGGGAATGACCTTGGTCCTGAGGACTTGCTCCTTCCGATCGAGAATACGAATAGGCTGTTCAATGTAGGAAGCATCCTCACGGACCTCAAGTGGCTGCCAATCAATCACGGGAATAGTGTCCAACCCACATTTCCGCAACATAGAAACATGGAATACATTGTGGATCGCGGACAACTCAGGAGGTAAGGCAAGCCTATAGGCCACAGCGCCTATGCGCTTGGTAATCTCAAAAGGTCCAATAAATCTTGGGGCGAGCTTGCCTTTCACACCAAAGCGTACCACACCCTTCATAGGCGAGACCTTGAGATATACCATGTCCCCGACTGCGAACTCGAGGGGTCGACGCCGACGATCAGCAAAACTCTTCTGTCGGCTCTGAGCTGTGCGCATCCTTTGCCTGATAACATCAATAGCCTCTGACGTCTGCAGCACAAGCTCAGGACCTAAGAGACGACGCTCTCCAACCTCAGTCCAACAACTAGGAGATCTGCATGGTCTACCATAAAGAGCCTCAAAAGGAGCCATGCCGATAGTCGCCTGATAACTATTGTTGTATGCGAATTCTGCGAGGCGCATATGCTCATCCCAACTACCCGCAAAGTCGATCACACAAGCTCTAAGCATATCCTCAAGGATCTGGTTGACCCTTTCAGTCTGCCCATCTGTCTGCGGATGATAAGCAGTGCTGAGGCATAAAGTAACCCCCAACGCCTGCTGGAAACTCCTCCAAAACTGAGACGTAAATTTAGAGTCTCGGTCTGAAACGATCGAAACTGGGACGCCATGCAGTCTCACTATCTCCTCAATGAATATTCTTGCCAACCGGTCCATAGACCAGGAAGCACGCACTGGAATGAAATGAGCCGACTTTGTTAAACGATCAACAATAACCCAGATGGTATCGTGACCGCGTTGAGTCCTCGGCAAACCTGCGATGAAGTCCATCGATACGTGCTCCCACTTCCACTCTGGAACGCTCAACGGCTGCAAGGGACCAGGAGGTCTCTGATGATCGGCCTTGACACGCTGGCATGTGTCACACTCGGCCACAAAACTTGCAATCTGACGCTTCATCCCCTGCCAGAAGTACTGCCTCCTCATATCACGATACATTTCGTGGAGCCCGGGTGGATAGTAAGTCTCGATCGGTGTGCCTCGGTCATCAGATCACGACGCAACTCTGGCACATTCGGGACACACAATCTGCCTCTGAAGCGTAATCCACCATCGAAACCAATCTGCCAGTCTGACTGCTCCACGGATGCGGCCTCTGCTCGGTACTCCTGAAGTGACTCGTCCGACTGCTGAGCTTCGATCACCCTAGCCACCAAAGAGGGTTGAATCGACAAGCTCGAAAGCTGAACAATGGAAGACTGCAGACCGAACTCAAAGTCAAACTCTGAAACATCCTCGAGCATCTGCCACTGTCGGACCATCATATGTGCCACCAGGCCTCGTGGCTGACGGCTGAGCGCATCCGCCACCACGTTTGCCTTGCCTGGGTGGTACTGAAGGTCAAAATCATAATCCTTCAACAACTCCATCCATCGCCTCTGACGCAGATTCAACTCGGACTGCGAAAATAGATACTTCAAGCTCTTATGATCTGAGAAGAGCTCGAACCTGACCCCATATAGATAATGCCTCCACACCTTCAGTGCGAAGACAACTGCTGCAAGCTCTAAATCATGAGTGGGGTAGTTCAGCTCATGGACCTTAAGCTGGCGCGAGGCATACGCCACTGGCTTCCCGTGCTGCATCAGTACAGCACCCAAGCCAACTCTAGAGGCATCGGTGAAAACAACAAAACCCTCACTCCCATCCGGAAGAGTGAGAACAGGAGCGGACGTGAGGCGGTCCTTCAACTCCGCAAATGCCTTCTCACAAGCGTCACTCCAGAAAACTCGATGCCCTTTCGCGTCAACCGGGTCAGCGGTGCTGCAATACGGGAGAAACCCTCGATAAATCGTCGATAATATCCCGCTAGACCAAGGAAGCTGCGAATCTCAGACGCATTCGTGGGTTGGCCCCACTGACGCACTGCATCAACCTTCGAGGGGTCCACAGCAACACCCTCCCTCGTCACTACGTGACCGAGGAACTTCATCTCCTGCTGCCAAAACTCGCACTTCTCCAGCTTCGCATACAGCTGGTGGGCACGGAGGGTCTCAAGTACAATCCGCAGGTGCTCAGCATGGTCCTCTCGGGTTCTCGAATATACAAGAATATCATCAATGAAAACCACCACGAACTGATCGAGGAACGGTCGAAAAACCTCATTCATCAGCTGCATGAATACGGCGGGCGCGTTGGTCAGTCCGAATGACATGACCAGAAACTCAAAGTGACCATAGCGTGTTCGGAAAGCCGTCTTCGGAATGTCCTCCTCTCGGACCCGAATCTGATGGTAACCGGAACGCAAGTCTATCTTGGGGAAAAATATTGCGCACCCTGCAACTGATCAAACAGATCATCAATACGGGGGGCGGGTATCGATTCTTGATGGTGACTCTGTTGAGCTCACGATAATCTACACAGAGTCGCAACGAACCATCCTTCTTCTTCACAAACAATACCGGGGCTCCCCAAGGCGAACTGCTGGACGAATAATAAAACCTAACTCCCGGAGCTCATCTAACTGCTCCTGCAGTTCCCTCAACTCTAACGGTGCCATCCGGTAGGGGGCCTTCGAGATAGGCTCGGCACCGGGCACCAAATCAATCTGGAACTCCACCTGCCGACGCGGCGGTAAACCCGGTATCTCCTGAAACACATCTGGGTACTCGCAAACAACTGACAGCTGCTCAATACCCTCTACGATAGAATCCTCAACGACCAAAGCCAATAAACTAGATAGCAGCTCTCCTTTGGGCTTGGCGACGAACTGGAACACTGGCAAGCCTGGGATATGAAAAGTGACTGTCCTCGCGGCACAGTCCAAGATGGCATGATACTCTGCAAGCCAGTCCATACCCAGAATCACATCAAATCCTGCCATCGGCATCATGAATAGATCGGCAGGGAGGAACATCTCGCCCACTAACACGGACAAGAAGGACAGCGACGGGTTAGCACAATAGACTTCCCCATGGGAGTCGAAATGGTCAAGGCCTCAGACACGGCCTCGACGGAATACCGGTCGATCGACAAAACTGCTCGGCCACAAAAGAATGGGAAGCGCCAGAATCAAACAAAACATGAGCAACACAAGCAGAAACAAGAAGAATACCCTCAACGACTCCACCAGTCGATGACTGCGGGTCCTGGCCTGACGCCTGCTGCGCAGAATAAAAACGACCCTGAACTGGTAGGGAAGCAAACCGGAAGACTGAGGGTCCTGAATCTGAGCCTGATGGGCTGCTATACACAGGACCCAGGGATCGAACAACATATGGATATCCCCTCTGCTGGTGCTGCGGCTGCTGCTGTCGCTGGGCTGTGCTGCTATGCTGCGATGTCTCTGCTGAGGTGGTCTGCCTGGCTGCCTCTGCTGCTGTGGAGGAGCCCTAGGAGCGGCGGGTGGAAGCTGTGCTCTCTGCTGCTGCTGAGGAGGATGAGGAAGGGGGCAACTGCGGAGGTGGCCGCTGCTGCTGAATGGGGAGAGGGCACTCACGCCTCCGATGCCCGCCTGTCCACAACCGAAGCATACACCGGAAAATGGGTCAGAAGATGAAGCAGCTGGCGGTGCTGCTGATGACGATGAAGAGGCTACTGACTGAGCCGTAGGCTGCCGATACCCTGATCTGCCCTCCGCCTCTGCTGACGATGCTGCCTAGAACTGCTGGCTGGTGCACTCCTCTTCCGGTCTCCACGGAACTCTGCTCTCTCGATCTTTTGGGTCATAGCCCAGTCGTCCTCATAAACTAGTGCCCGATGCACAACCTGATCAAATGTCTCCAAGCAATGCCCCACTACACGACTGCGAAGGGCAGGACGCAAACCGGTCAAAAACGACGGGCCCTCATCTTCTCATCGCTGGTGAGATGAGGAGCAATCTAGACAAGGCCAAGAAACGGGCCTCATACTGAGATACAGTCATATCGCCCTGCACTAGGGTCTCAAACTCGATCGCCCGCTGGATCTGAACATGCTCAGGGAAGACTTCTGGTCGAAGCGGGTCACAAACTCCTCCCATGTCCCAAACGAACTGAGCCCCGACCATCCTGGACACGATGACCACCAGTGTCGGGCCTCACCTTGAGAAGGTAGGTGGCAAGGGATACTCTGGCCCGCAGGACACTGAATAGTGTCAAAAATCTCGCAACCTCAGTGCGCCAAGCCTCAGCTGCAGAAGGGTCAGGATCACCACTAAACCTCGGGGGATCATGCTGCCGGAACTCTCGGGCCATCGCACTAGCACGCGGTAGGTCAGACTGCCCGGAAACCTCAGTGGTAGCTGGCTGACGGGTCTGCAATGCGGTGGCAACTAGCTGCATCAGCTGCTGAAAATGCTCAGCTCCTATAGGTACTGTCGGAAAGGCAGGGCAGCACTCGCCTCGGGCGGAGGCACGGGTGTGCGGCCCGGCGGAGCATGAGCCTCAGTAACTGGAACTGCAGACTGAGGAGGGGGAATAGGTGGGGGAACTGGAGCAACTGGAGGTACGGGTGCTACGGGCTCAACGGGGGGAGTAGGCCGGATCGGGACCTCAGGAATATGATCCTCAATAATGGGAGTAGGATGTGCTCGAGTAGGATGGGTACCTCGGGTGCCTCGCCACGGGCACCACGACCAGGGTGCCACGACCACGGGCGCCACGTCCACGCGGGCATCGTCTACAAAATAATGACAACGCAAGGATCAGGACAATTGCAGGCTCAATACGGAGAAAAGGAAGAATCTCAGGACAATACTTGTCCTATGTTTTGGCAGACATGCGATGTTATCCTGATTTATTCCAGAATTACTTGCGATGCATCTGATACCAACTCCTGTCACGCCCCAGACTCGGTAATCGGACTCACATGGAACCCGATGGCCAGTTCTGACCGACAAAGCCTCCGTAGTACCCCATTCTCGGTTCCTGAGGCAGGTTCCGATCCTGGGATCCTACAAGGAGAATTTTCATAACAGTATAATCATTCTAACACGAGCATACCCAAGATCACTGCAAGTAAATCTGAGAAAAATAACAAGGCACCACATCACAAAATCCACTAAGAATTTAAACTTTTACAATCATCCATAAGGTCAAAAGGACATACATGAGACAAAAGGGAAGGAGAAAAAGGTCGGCAACACTGGAGTCCTCAAATGCTCAGCTCTACCCACGCTCTGCTACTGTGTCGCCTGCCTAGAGTATCCTGCACGCATCAATCGTGCATAAGCTTATAGAAGCTTAGAGGGTGGTGTAAGTGTGTGATAATGGTGCACAGAAGAGACAAGTAGTAGGAGATACAAGGAGAGAAGCATGGTCAATGAGGATATCACTAGCCTTACCCAGGCTTATCATGAATAAGATGCAATGAGTACTGGATGCCATACCAAGGCAATGCATGAAGGGGCTTACAACCAAGCTAATGCAATGCAAGTAAGTAATGTCAGTGCTCATATCCAAACCATATGTCAAGTACATTTCCAATCATAAGGAAATCAACCGGGGTCCATTACACTGCTGAATGACTGCCGCTCTACAGACCCCGCACAGTCAAACGAGCGTAAGAGACCTCACTACCCGCTGTGGACAACCAATCACCAACAAGGCCTGACGGTAGCGGACCCATTTACGAGCTGGTCAGACTCAGCCTAGCAATGCCCCCTCACATCAGGCAGGTAAGGCCACACCCCTATCCAACCGACTACACGACAGTGGGAGACGCGGCCTAATGGTATAAGGCCCTCGTGCGCTCATATATTCCACCCGGTCACGGCGTTGGAGCAGATCCTTGGTACCATGGAAGTTTTGGGAATTTCACCCATGGGCATCCTATGCACCCGGTATGCTCAACTAATATTTCGGTGTCCACACATACAACCATCCACGATACCCCTGTGGAGGCAAGGCCCTGATGAAGTAAGGGCGGATATCCATAAGCTATGCAATGCCAGATGCATGAATCACACAATCACCCATGCATTAGTCCAAGCATCCATCTCTCGGGGAGATACCAACATGTCCTACACAATGACACAACCATGGCCAATAATACCTCAACAAGCATGCATATATGATGCGTATGGGAGTGGGCCATGAAGATGAATAGGGGTGCCAATGAGGTGAAGATGAACTCTCTACCTAACCATGAAGGGTCTAGGTACTTAACCAATTCCTCATAAGGAATACAACCTCTAGTGGGGGCCCATATACCTGGGGTAGCCCATGAGACTAGGAGAACAATGATATGGGCCTAAATAGATGAAACGAGCCTAACAAGGGTCTATGGTGGGCCTTTAACCACCCATAGAGCCCATGAGCCTACCTTAGGGCCACCAATGTGGACATCCAACCACAATTGGTCCCCAAGAGGTAGCCCATCTCTAATTGATTACGGATCAAGGCCCAAGGCCCACATAACATTAGAAATAAGAAATGGGCAGCCATTACATACCACATACATTCATGTTGGGCTTCAGAAAGGCGGCCCAAGGCCCAACCAAAACATGGGTCCAAGGGAAACACACATAGCCCAACCCATATACCACTATGGGCCCATAGGGGAAAGGTTAGGGCCCAACATAAAGGCTACTAATCCCATATATTGTGGTGGCCTAGTGGGCAGCCCATTGCTCAAATCACATGGGCAAATGTCATGTTCTTAGTCAAGTAAGTTGGGCCTACAACCCGGCCCAAGTATAAAGTTGATTTGGTGGGCAATCAAGGGCCATATACTTGTGTAATCTGGCCCACTAATCCAATACAATAGTATGGTAAAAATGGCCCAAGAATTCAATAGGCCTATCTAGAAAGTTCCAGCCCAATTGGGCTCAAAGAGTTCAACAACTAACCACATTCATGGACCCAATTAAATTCAACTGTGGTGGGCCTCAAAAGTGCATTTATTAAGCCCAACATTAAGGAACTAAATGTATAAATTATTACCTCTAAGATTCTTCACAATGTGTTGGGCCCCACTCCTCAAAATTTCAGCCCAAAGGCCAAACATAATTATAACATGTTGCTGTCCTAAATTTGGGCACTCCATTGGAGTGGGCCCAGGACCTCTAAAACTCTGGAAATTGAGGGCCAAGGTCCCTCATCATGCATACAATGAGAGAAAACCCAAAAAGGTGGCCCACCATCAGAGGAAACATTTTTGAATTATAATTTTTATCAAGGCATATTGCTGGACTGCACAGCAGAAAATTCTGGCAAGCCAACCATCTTGGCCCATTCTTTTGGGTGCCAAATAGGGGTCAGTTGGGGTTGAAATTTCTCAGAGTGATACTTCAATAGGTGGGACACACTCCCAAAAAATTTCAGAATTTTTGGAGATTTAAAAATATTTTAATTTATTTAAAGAATTTAATCTATCCTAAAAATCGGACTGATCTGGACACCATGTTGTAATGGGCCGGTCCAGCCACCACCATGGTGTGTACAGGTGTCCATTAGCCCCAAATTTTGTAGGTTGGTTCTAACATGAGTGGACCACCTCCCTATAATTTTTATAATTTTAGACATCCAAAAGTATTTTAATAAATTTAGAATTCCAACTGTCCAGGGTAGAATATTGCTGGAACAGTGCAGAAAAATCCAGACTGTCCACCTCATTTGGACCACACCTTTGGGACCCTAATGAAGGTCAGATGGGGCTGAAATTTGGTATGGTTGTAGGTGGGTCATAAGGCTACAAGAATCATATATTATTTTATTTCATTATTCCCACCAAAGACCTATAAATCAGGCCCCAAAGTGGCCCAAAAAATCTGTCCAGGCAGATTTGGACAGCAATATGTAACAGAAATGATTAAAATATAAACATGGTTTTCCATGGGATTTAACCCCAG